>CM035790.1:27073745-27248745 GCA_020466265.1 Siphamia tubifer | reverse complement strand
ATCTGCGGTCCACCTACCTCCTTATCACTACCTCACTCTTCCACGGCACTGTGCTCGCTCACCCTCTCTCACTCTATATCCAACTTAGTCTCTTGCTGGCTCATTCGCTCACTCTCTCTCTCACTCACTCTCTCTCTCTCTCACTCACCCTCTCTCTCTCTCTCTCTCTGTTGCTCACACTGATGCCAGAGATTCAGCCACTACAGGGAAGCTATCGCCCTCATCGCTGTATGTTACCGAAACACGGAGGGCACCATCACCATCGGATCTCCCGCCTGCCCACGCCACTACACCCTCCCCAACCCACTCCACTCCCCTCCCCTCCCTTCCTCCCTTCCTCCCCCCTCCATTACAGAACTCTCCACCCTCCTCCTTCACCTCCAACTCCAATGTGGAGAGAAAAAGAATGCTTCAATTGAATGAAAGCAATCCCAGTGGCATTGAGGCAATTATGGAAGCTGCTGGCACTGTTTTCTGCTTTTTCTCGTCCTTTTCCTCTTCTTTCTCGTCCTCTCTCACGTCGTTGGAGGATCTGTTTTCTCCCCTTTTTTTCAATCTCTCTGTGCTCCAGACATATGCCACTATTAATGTAGCTTCTGTCACTTCAGCTGTTTTTCGGAGCGACCACTTCAGCCTTTGTACAGTTGTACCTGCCTGAGAGGCTAGTGTTCTTTTTCCCAGGCCCAAAAACTCCACCCTGCAAAGCTTGACAGCACCATTCACTTCCTGCAGCTACCAAAGCATTAATCCTTCTGGCCTTATCAGGCCGTGTAAGGCTAGGATGCCATGGCACGGCGCAGAGCCTGACAACACAAATGATCCAGGAAAAACTTTAATAACTACCTTTTACGTCTGTAGTTTTGATGCATGCTGCTCTGGTATTTTCTTGCTCCTTTTTGAAAATCACCCAGTACATATATCACCAAAAAATGAGCTGTAAGTCAAACACCTCAGCCTCTAATCAGGTAGCCCCCCTGCTTTTCCTCCACCCCCGCACATCACATCCCTCCAGCCACTACTGCACTTTATCTCCCCTCAATTAACATCTTCTGAGCGAGCCTCTATTATCTTAACCACACAGAGCAGAGAGGTCCTCCGAGGAGACGCCGTGGAGGACGGCTGAGCTGTGGACAGAGGGCTCCCAGCCCTGCTGCCGCCCGCCGCTTCAATTCACAGGCCTAATTAAAGCCCGAGTCAGACATGACAAACTGCGAGTGGAGGTGCTGGAGAAACAAACACTGACAGAAGCATTGCCTGTGCAGGAGCGTGCCCGGAGGATTCTCTTTGTGAGGATTATCTGCCAGAAAACAGGCACGTTCACGTCAACGTCATGACAACATCATCTAAATCTCTTTTGACTGTTTGCTCGGTTTTGATCGTGTTTATCTTCTATGTTGTATATAGGCTTCACCACGTGTCACTGCATCACCATATAGCCCACAAACAGAAAGATAGAGGAATGTGCACACAACCTCACTGCACTGAACCTCAACAATTTCTATAAAATAAATACATTTGGTTGATGTCATGCTTATATATGGCTAATTTCCCTTTCGTATCGTGGCCCCTGTGCCCTGTTTCATCTGTTTGGTTGCCCTCACCAACTTCAATTTCACCCTATGAAGCCATCAAACCACCCATTAAGCCATCACGCTGCCCTCTTTGTCCTTGCTTCCCCGTCTGACAACAACAGCGAGAGCCTGTATTGCGCTCTTTCCGCCGAGAGGTAGCCTGGCGATTTGGCCTGGCCTCCGCTACCGACTTTGGCTCAAGCCAGACTATTAAGAGTATTCTATTACTGTTGGGTTAACCTGTCACGCTTGGCTGTGGCTCTCTTTATTGTCTGGCCGCTCTGAAAGGGCAGGGGATAAAACTCCATCAGTGGGACAAATGACCACACATGCCACCATTCATCAAACGCCCGGGGTCCCCTCAATCCCACCCCCCCTTTGGACCATGAATACCTCCATAGCACTGCCTCAAAACAGGGGCTCCCAAGGGCCAATCAACCCTGCTGAGGATGGACAGAATGGCTTATTTGGTAACATACGGTTTCACTCCCTAATCATGACTCTGGGAATAGCAGGATTTTTTTTTTTTTTTTTTTTTTTTAGCAGCACTGAAGGAGCTAATGTATTGACTAAGATCAGGTAGTGCAGCAGGCAGTGTGGGGAAGTGATTAAGAAAGCAGACCAGTGATCAGCGGATGACAGGGGTCAATCCCCTATTGGGCAATTGGGTAGTGGCCTTGGGCTAGGTACTTAGCCTCAACACACCAGCAAGACACTCAACTGTGCGAGTGGATAAAATGTCAAATTCAACTTCACCCTTCGCAAAGGTTCAAAGCAGGGAGATGACAGCGAACGCTTTGGTTATTAAAAAATTCATATCGTAATGAAACAGCCGTGTTCCATCTTCACACATCCCCCTCCAGCAAACATGGCGCTCCTTTTTTCATGGGATCCATCAAGGGAGGGCCACAATTAAGTGACTAATTTGATTAGGAGATAATGTGAGTCCCACTTAATGGAAAGGACAGACTTCACAACACAGGCAGATTAGTTTGGTGGATGCCTGCTTATTAATTAAGACAGCCCTCCGTGCCCAAATTAAGTCAAATGCACAGATGCAGTTTTAATGGGTCAGGGTATGCACAAGTAAGACAAATGGAAATCTGGTATGTGCACATGAAAAAAAAAAAAACATGGACAATGACCATTAAATGTTTTAATTAATCTAACCCTGCCTTGAAAGGGAAAAATGTGAATGTGCACATGCATTTTTTACCCATTCATAATGTAAAGTAGAGCTGGGTTTGTTGTTAAAACATGCCAAAGCACTTCTCATCTAAAATTTCACTGTGCTGCGTCTGTGTTTCCACTGTGTGTCATTGCACACCATAGCAACAGCAAGTCATTATACTCGCTCAAACTACCTCTGCTACTGTCATTCAGCTCTCAGGTCTGTGATACTACGTACAGTAATACAAACGACTGCTTCTAGTGCATGAAGTGAGACACTGCAACCCTTTACAAACAACAGATACAAAGACAGTCAAGTATAATCAGTAGTAGGAGATCTACCCGGATTGTTCAGCCAAATAAAATAACCATTATAGGAATGTAAAAATACTGAAAAATCCAAGAGGAGCACTCTGGAATACATTATTATATTTGACATTATTCTATTATTACTAGTGTTAATGACACTGTTGTTTTTGCTCAAGGTGGACGAGGAAAAAAAGTCTTTAATTTTGGTAAAACACTAGTCAGAATGTGTAAAGGCGGAATTTGACAGTGCTGTTAACAAACCCAGACATGAAATGTGAGCGACTACACACTACTTTTGGAAAGATGTGTCAACATGATGGTGCAAAAAAGGTTGGAAACTACTCATTTTATCTTTGACAATGATCTGGATGTTAAAAGCTTGTTGTGTTACCCATTATGTTCAATATCCAGGTGAAAAGTAACTAAAACTGTTGAAAAAAAATGAAATAACTGCCTCTGAGATGTAGAGGAACAGTCAGATAAAGGAGCACAAAATGGAAAGTCCAAGTATAATAAATGCGTAATCAATGTACGCTCAAGTGCTGCTTTTAACCAACTTAATGAACAGTGTTAAGTCTGAAACTCTGTCTCAACATCTGATGATACTTAAGACTTCCTCAGCAACTTCTTCATGAGATATTTCTTTTGTGAAGTCCAACAGATTTTGTTTGTAGCTTATGTACTGCACACCCCGATGGTTGCCCACGGCACACTGACAATCAGCCAGACGGATCTTCAGTTGGACAATCTCTGAGTCCCCACAGGAGAAAGTAAAAACCACAACCAAAAGCATGAGAGATTACTGTATTTGTGGCAGTCCTTGAGCTTGTGCTTGCCGTCTGCAGCCGCTGCGGTGCTCTGTCATTCCGGGCACAACACACATTCCCAAGCGCTCTATTTACGGTGGCCGAATCCCTGCAGCGTGGAGCGGGAAGGGTATAATCTCCCAGCGGTATTCTGGGTGGTGAATCTGTCGATGTTGTCTGTGCATACCAATGGCAACCTCACCTCTGTCTGAGGAGTTATGATATATAAAGAGAGAGAGTGGGGGGGGCTGATCCACGATGCGTCAAGATCTACAGGGGAAACGGGGGTGTTTGGGAACCCCCAGTGGAGAAATACATTCACAGCATTCTCATCAACACTGTTACCACTTTGGCTGCTGCTACTCCTACCACCTGCCTCTGTGCAGTCACACTGTGCAGGATTTAATCAAGCAGCCATGTAAAACAGACATCTCTACATAGTGTTTATGCCGCCGCCACCTGCAGACCTGTGGCTCATCCGGAGAGCAACGATCATCTGAGTACAAACAATGTGATAAAATTTCATCTGACAAGTGGCACGTTTCGCCAAAGTGTGAGGTTAAAGGGTTAGTTTGGACTTTCTAAAGTGATACTGCGTGATGCACTTGATGTGATGGATGATAGAGAAGCAGATGGGAAAATTGAAATAGAAAACAAAGGAATGTACTGCTGTGAACAACAGCAAAATGTATTTCATCCACCTTAAATATCTGCACCGGTTTGACACTATATTTAGCATGTTTTCACTGTTTTAGCCTGCAGTCAGACAGTGAATTGAGGCCGCTACATTGCTCACTTCAAAGCCACCAAACTCCTCTGACAAAAACCCTTAATTAATTTTACCTGCAGAACATGAACATGGCTGGCCCAACACTGCTTGAGTGGTTCATGTGTGGTATTGTCAAAGTTTGGTGTTTTTTAGTTGGTTTATTCTTCTGTATGATCATGATCTATGATGGTTTACATCTGTAGACTTTGTAGTTACAAAAGAAATCGTGTGCATATTCTCTGATATGTAACTCCGTACACATATAGTTAACAAGCTACCACATATTTTCTCGGATCTGCTTTCATGAGCAAGGTGTAGAATGTGAAAACATGGATGGTGCCACTTTCAGGTCATGTGTAAAAACAAACACCACACTGCAGATATACTCTTTACAATGACTGACACTTTATAAATCAAGGAATGTAAACACAGGGACTGTAGAGTGTATCTTAAGATGGAGAAATGTTATCAGACATGGCCATTTTTCTTGACTAGGTGTGTAGCCAGTCCTCTTATTTATAAATCATCTGCAAAAAAATTAACTGGGGTCTAATGAAGTAAAAATGGAGTTTGTTGAATGAGGTTGGTGGCTTTGAAGAGGGTGATTCCATGGGCACTGACTGCAGAGAAACTAGTCGAAACAGATAGTTTTTTCTGGTACCTAATATGTATTTCCTGCTGCTTGCACATCAGTGTTCCCATCTGCCTGTCTGCCTCACCACACCTTCACCTACTATAGACATTGCACCATGGGTAGGCATCTCATAGAATTAGACTGAACTAACACTATAAGAAAGATGGAGGTTAGAAGGCTGTGTCTTTGGATGATGGAATATGGCACCAGCAATCTGCTTAGAAAAACTTTAAGAGTACACACCACATGAACACATATGGATGTCACATACAGTCGGCATTGTATGATAAAGCCCCAGTGTGAAGTGGCTTAATGAAGCCACGCGAGGGGGTACTGTCGGCGGAGTACGGTGTCAGGTGACTACCCTCCTGGCTATATGTGCATCTCATTGGTATGTGTGGCGAGACAAGGCCTTGGCTCTCCTCTGATTATGATGTCTGCAGAGAGCTGGGCCAGCCCAGGGTGAGCGCCAAACCGACAAGGCTGAGATGGAGGGAAGATTCAGAGAGCCTCTGTTCTCTCACCGGGGGATCCCCCACATCATTTAGCGCCTCATGCAGATCGCTGCTAGTGGCAACACAGCCCTCTGGGCCCGAGGAATTAATGTACCAAGCAATGGCAGAAGTGATTTATTAAAATAACACACCCTGATGAGAGAGAAGAGCCAGGGCTGCTCTTTTTCAGCTTGTCCCCATATGCTGCTGAGGGAAGAAATGGAATTATATAGAATAGGTGCTACAGGGAAAGGCAAAAGAGCAGGCACTGAGAGAAAGTGGACAGCCACTGCACAAATTGTGCGACAGTCCTCGCTGTCATTGCTTATTTATTTACCCTCTCTCCATTTGAGTCAGGCCTTGTATTAAATTGATCCCTCCTGCCGCGTTTTGCCTTGTTGAACAAGCGCAAAGCCCCGTTAAGTGTCTGTGAAAGGCTGGTGATTGTGTTTGCGGCGCCCTGGGTGCGCCGCATCCGTCCGCTCCCCTCTATCTCCCCCGGACAGACGGGATTAGAAGCTGGGAGAGGGGCTGAATGACCCTCTGGGGGGGGACTAGAGACAGCCAGGCAGTGAGCAGCGCTGTTCAAGGCTCACACACAAATACACACCGAAAAATACAAGCCTATATGTATTCCCGTGCACAGAGACACATGTTCTATCAGTCACATGCACGTTGAGCATTTAAGGTTGAGCTGAGCTTGCCCCCAGACTAATGCACGACCATCCAGAGGCTCAGCCACGTGCAGAGGTAGATGTGAATTAGCTGTCACGTTAGGTAAGCACAGAGCTAATGTATGTACCATCTTACTGCTGCCAAATCCTAAACATCTGCTACTGAAACACACAGAAGCACAGAGTGTTACAGCCAAAAAATAAATCTCAGTTTCTTTCAGTGTTATGGATGATTCACAGTAGTAATCGGGGTTTTCACTGTACACATCAACTCCAGACAAAGTTTTTGGCATCACTGAGCAAAAAGTTCATTTCAAGTGAACTGAGAAGAAACTAGCCTTCTGCAGCTCCTCTTGGCTCTGTTTTCAGTTTTTAGAAAAGTGAACACCTGACAGATGATCGTGGTCCTAAAAACAGTTGATTGACAGCTGTAATGACCAATCTCTGTCAACACTCTGTCAGACCCGTCTCTATACGGAGACTCTGTGACTTGTCAGTGAAGCGATGTGACAGTCCCCATATCCGTGAAATTTGGGCTTCACTTTTCCATAGTGGCATGAAACACGGCTGTGCCATCCATCTTTATATTCAGTCTGTATTCAGGGCACAGAGAAACAGGCGAGTGTGTTTTGGCATTTTCTTGCTGGTTTCTGTTCACTGCAGCTTTAAAATGATGTACCATATATATATATACACACACACACACACACACACACATATATATACATATAATTAACACCAACACATATGTAACGTCCTTCTATCTGTGCCCTGCCTTGACATTGTCTCTTTCCCTTACATGATTTTTTTGTTGGAACAGGTTCTTCCTGCAGCTGTTTCAGTTCTGGATACAATCTTAGCATCATCTTCACTACCTTTTTTTGTTATCATTGTGTTTTCTTCAGTGGCTGTGACTGTTGTAAGTTTGTGGTTAACAAGTACAACTCACATGTGTAAGAGTTTGGCAGCTTATGTTCCTGACATAACCACAGAGAATGTACATCCAAGTTGTCATCTGAATGATAACTATTTGGAGTTTGTGATTTAAAAACTATTTCTGCATTTTGATGAGCAAACCTGAGTAAACCTATCTGTTGTTCAGCTTAAATAAATAACATATTGTCTCTGATGTTATGTTTCTCATCAAACACAAACAAAATATCTAATAGTGCAATCAGAAATAAAGTGGAACCATAGAAGTTCATGTTCTTACCAACATCCGCTTGATGTGACACTATGTTTGGTAATGAATATTGAAATGATTTCTACTACTTCTAATGACTAGTGACATTTGCTAAGTTATGTAACAGCAATTTGACATTGCATTCCTCTACATATTCCTCTGCTTGCATAAAAAAAAAAACACGAACACTGTAATACATCACATCTGTACTGAATTTATACGTTGCAAAATAATCCTGTAATGGTTACTGTGTAGTGAGCGTGTTGAATCCCTCTCTATCTTCGTCAGTCTATTGTGATCTTGGGCAAGACATTTTACCCTCCAGTGCCACTCACACTGCTGTATGAATGTTCAGTGGTGGTCAGAAGGGCCATTTGGAATACATTGGCAGCCACACCTATATATTTTATCAATAATGTAAAGGCCTTTGGGTGCTTTGAAAAGCTATAGAAATCTAGCCTATTATTAATATTATCATCATCCTCATATGTTTATCAGTATTGATTTCCAAACCTTACACATGCCAAGATTCTGTCTGCAGTTTTGCAGTGTTTGTGTCTGCAGTGTTTTTGGCCAGATGGCAATGTTTGAAAAGTACGTATATTCAGATCCAACTAGAGCCACACCCTTCATAGAAAGAGCTGAAATAATTGCCATTACTTTATGCATCTTCCATCTATATTCTTACATTAGAGGTGTCGACCTCTTGAAAAACAGCTCGGTTTCCAATCAAAATAGTGGGAAAGAACAAGGCTACAGGAAAACCCGCTACAATTTCTATTTTTGTATGTAATTTCCCAAGTCCTGTACTTTAACTTTTTTATTTGCAGTAATACACATTTTCAACACATCTAACCTTTAATGTGACTGATGAAACAGATGCCTTCATTTATGTATTCCTTTTTACTTACATTTAGAGCTGCAACTATTTTTTGGATAGTGTTAAATCAATATACTATGTTGACAATTGATGTGGGTGCTTTTTAAGAAAAAAAAGTCATTTTGAACCGTTTCCAGCTTCTTATATGTGAATACTTCATGGTTTTGCTGCTGTTCTTTGATGGCAAATTGAATATTTGGGATATGAACCTAACCTTTCCCCAATCATTCAATTAATTAATTAAAATAATGCTAATAATAGAAAATAATGCTTATTCTTTGTTGAAATCATATCACCAGACTCCAAGTAAAACAGGCAGCTCCACCAAATAACTTGAACAGTGTAAGAAATATCTAATGGAGTTGTTTTTCTATGTTTTTAATGTGAAAGTGTTACATATTGTATCCAACCTTTAACTGCTGAAATCTAAGCTGTGGGCATTTTATTATGTATTTTATTTTTCATATTCATAAGTGTAAATTCAGGCTGACCCGGTGCAGAGACAATATAAACTGTGGGCTACTTTGTGGACTAAATGAAAGGAGTCGATGTGAATCCCTGCTCGAGCTGCTGACGCTGATGCACAGCCAGACATGGAGCTACACACA
Organism: Siphamia tubifer; assembly: GCA_020466265.1. Lineage (NCBI taxonomy): Eukaryota > Metazoa > Chordata > Actinopteri > Kurtiformes > Apogonidae > Siphamia > Siphamia tubifer. Next base: position 27,239,647 of record CM035790.1, on the reverse strand, counting down.
GGAGGTCTCACATTTACATACATTTACATCTTAGACATTTAGCTGACACTCTTATCCAGAGTGGCTTAGTGTACGTATGTGAGTGGGGTAATTTCAAATTACTGAATTGCAAACACTTCAGGCTGGCTGACAATACAGAGTGCAGAGGTTAGAGTAAAAGTGGCTGGCTGACACAAGTAAGAGAATCCTGCAGCATGACTGAAACAGTGTGTAGAGAGTGAAAACAAGCATAGTTGAGTTGGTAAAATCAGGAATAAATGTAGCATGTGAAGATGTGAAGTGTTCTTATATGAGGAAAAAACGGACACTACTGTACAAGCGACAAAGCAGTTCTTGCAGGGTGCTCGAGCGCGATCCGAGCAGAATTGAGCCCCCTGGGGTAACGCCACTGTATGGCCCCGCCCCATCAACGCTCCCTTGTTCACACCAAGGAGCGCACTTTGAATCCATTCAGATGGTGTGATTACGATGCCAGGCACCTTCCACAGTGGGAGCAGATAAGTGGAGACGATCCGTTCGGCATTTACATCTCATACACCTCATCAAACACCAGGTCTTTGTAGTCATGCGTTACATTTGAATAAAGCAAAGTTTGAATTTTTAAGCAGCGTGAAAATTCATCAAACCTCCCCGTCCAGCGAGGCCCTTGTCTCTCCTAGCAAATAACTCCTGGTTACCTTATTCAAACTGAAAGTGGCAGGGCTCAAATCAAATCAAGTCAAATCAAATTGTGCATGGATGAAAAAGTGAGGAGCGAGGGAAGAGGAGGGAGAGGGCTTGAAAACAGTCCCTTTTTCGTTCTACCCTTTAATAGCTCAGAACGGCAATTTACTAAATAATTCAGGTGAATTTGCACAAAGCCAGCTTTAAAGCAGCAACGCTTTTTTTTTAAAGGACAAAGTCAAGTGGAGAGGAAGGTAACAAAGTCAGTGCACGGATTCCAAAGATCAGTGAGAGCTTTGCAGAGTTTTATACATGTCGCGTTCAATAGTCTGACCTTCCATTGTATATCTGTGACACCACATGTCTCACATAAGAAGTGTATTTGCAAAAGTGTTTATATAAAAAGCTGAATAGTTTAAATCAGAAAAGCAACATAGATAGACTGTTCAATGACATGGCAGAGTGTTACGACAGCATATTCTTAAGATTGAACGAGATCCAGACAGACAATGGAGACAAAGACAGACGAGGAAGGCAGACAAGCACAACCTCGATCCATACCCAGTTCCTCTGCCTTCAGCTTGAACTTCCATGGCAAAGATGAAATAAAATAACAATGGGTTACCATAGCAATAACGGTAGAGCACATAACTAAGTAGTCTGAAAGATGGGGAGCATCTCCGGTGGGGTGAGGAGGAGGGGGCATCCAGCTTTTATCTGTCAGCCGCAATCCTCCATCATCAAAGCTGTTCTCCACTTTCAGTGCCAAGACTGAAAGACACCAGTGGATCATTAGTCTCCAGTGAAGAAGACAGTCATTTATCCATGTGTTTTTTTTTTCTTTCTGTTTCACTAAGAGGAAAAGTGGTGGGTAAGAAGAAGCGGAGTGGAGGAGGAAAAAAGAAAAGAAGACATTTTTTTCTTCTTCTTTTTTTTCAGAAAGTCAATTTCTCTGGGTGCTAACCTGACTCCCTTTGGGCTACCTGTGCAGGTATCAAGCCTGCGGTCTAACGGGCTCCTTTCTCTGTGAAGCAGCAGCCCTTTGCAGCACATCAATACACTGAACTTTTCCTGCCGAGTACCTGAGCTCGACTGCATGACCCACTCCTCCTTTATCTATTCTGTTTAAAGATACCGGTTGCGGGAGAAGGAGCTTGATTACCTCTTGGGACAACCCCGCTCCTCTTTAAGTTTGCCAAGTGAGAAAGTCTTCAGAAGTTTGTTGACAGATCTCCGCTGCGGCGGGAGGGAGCGATGGACATGGTAACCTTGGCTCTCCAAAGGACAAACGGGGAGTTTTGAAAAGATCAAGCAGGAGGGAGTTTGTTTATGGAGAAGACGGACAGGAAAAGGATGGAACAGGGAACACAGGTGTACATAGGGAATATATATATAGTAGCACATGCTGAGTTTTCTAGGATTTCTAGCCTATTTATGGATGTACAATCAAGCTAAAGCTGCATCCTTAGGATCCTGTCCACAAAAATAACACCAATGTCCCTTTATCTCATTGGCAGGTTCTACCAAGAGTTAAAAACAAATTGAATTTGTGAGGTTGTCAGTTATGTTGCAATGTTAGAGTCTTGCGGTGTTGATGCAGGACACCACACTCTCCCAATAGAAGCGGGTGGTACTTTCACTAGAGTGCTAAACCTACATTTATAACTAATAAATATAGGTACATTTATTTTTATATTTGCATACCTAGCGGTAAAAAAAAGTTGCAATTTAAACCCTCTAGGTGCTGCAAAGGAATTTACATATTCATTGTTTTAAAAGTAGTTACGTCACAACATTTCCACATATAAGATCATGACTTCCAACAAACAGTATTCAGAGTATGACAATTGTTTATCAGCAGTGGTTGTAGCCCATACTAAAAATATGTCCAAACTTTCAGCCGCTTACCTAAAAGGTTCAGTTGTTGGTTGTATTGACAAAATTAAAGTGGCTGAATGAGAGAGAAAGTGTGGTCAACAACCCGGAGGGGGTGGGGTGTGAAGTGGCTCCTTTGGATTTAAAGAGCCAACGCTCAAAATTATCTTTCTGGCGTCATGATTCAGAAATAGGGTTGAACATGAATTGAATTAATGAGGATTTCAGACCCAAGGATAGCATTTATAGTTTATGTAGACCACATAGAACTGCATAATTCCATTTTAAAAAAGCTAAACATCACACCTTTACAAGGAAATCTATATATGACTATACTAGTACTCAATTCTAACTATTTTTGGTGGCTTATAACCATTTCCATGTTCTATTTCCATGTTATAAGCCATCAAAATATGGCCCATTATGACAAAGGGCAAATTTTCCAAAACTGTGAACAAACTTTGTAGACATTATCACAATGCAGCCAGCTACATATAAATCTGAATCAAATCCAACCAGTAGTTTTGAACAGAAAATGTTCAAGGAAATTGCTCAAAAACACAATGATGAGAACAAAGACGACAGGGCTGATAAAGACACCAGACACAGCGTCATCACAATGCCTTATGGCCTATCAACCGGTGAGCTAAAAAGACTAATACAAATGTCCTCTAAGTGTGGAGCACACATTAATGTGTTCAATTCCTGAGCTTTCACTCCTCTGCTGCATTTACACATTTAGGTACAATGTGTTCCTGTGCTGCACGATAACGAATGCTTTTAACTAGAGTGTACATATATTCACATTAAAAACCCAGGTCACTATCATTTAAAAGCCAAGGAGGGAAGATAGAGAAAAGATATTCAAGTTTCCCAACATCTGGACATTTTGGCTTTCGGGAATGCAATAAATATAGACGAGAGAATGAAACATGGGAATGTGTTTATCTTTGTCTCTGAGAGGAAAAGAAAAAAGAAAGTAGAAGTCAGTGTTTAGGTGTTCATGGAGATGATTAATGTGACTGTTTACAACTGAATATGACTCTAAATTCAACAGTAAAGATTATGTTTATGACGACCAGTAGTGGATTTTGCATGCCGATAAAATAACAATTGTTTGCGGCAGGAACACGTCGATAACCAGTGAATTAATTTAAATTCAGAACACAGTATGCATGAGTAAAATGAACTGAATAACTGTTGAACTCAATGACTGATGCAAAATTAACATCTCTACATCTTTACAATTTGGCCTCTTGTCCACATATAAACACCACTTACTTTGCAATATGAAACATGAAGGCTACTGTATTATGAGGAAAACAGCGAGATTAGAAAACAATTCCAGCCCAACACAGATATGTCTGTTGTTGATTTATGTAATGTACACATACATTTGACTAGTTTCAGCTGTAACAACTTCTGACAGTGAGTAGTTTCTCATTTTTTACATCGCTTTCAGTTGGTAAATAGGATAAAAATGGTACAAAAATGTAATCAGGATTCATCAAGACTACATTGTTAAAGACTAGTTCAGGATTATGAAACATTCACAGTCCAGACCTGAAACACAATGAAAAATACTTTGGATGTGATGGAAATTACTTTTTAATCGCTATTATCAATGATCTATAAACAATGCTATGAACTACTTTTACAGATGACAATAAATGTGATGTTGCAGAAGGCAATCCGAACAAATATTAGTGTGGGACTGAAGTTAATTTGAAATCTGTAGATCATAACGTTTGTATTTTGTAAATATTTACTAGGGAAACAACATCTACTGCTAAATAATCCCTCGTATGTGTCTGCATGCTTGAATTTAAAGAGACTTCAAACACCCAAATCAACACCTGTGCCTTAAAGCTGTCATTCCAGGGTTATTTCATTGATATTACTGTGTTCTCCATTCTTATTGAATACGTTGTATGTTGGGTCTATTTAAAAAAAACGTCTGGATTGCTTTGTTTCCAGCTGTTTTTTCATGGTAGAAAAATGACTTGAGGTCGAACAAGTGAGTTTACCGGTACTTCCTCACACATGTCCATGAGGCGGTCACGAGGCATCTCTGATTGGCTCAGAAAGTGTAAAGGAACACCCCCCCCCCTCTCTCTCTCGCTGTGTATGTATTGACCTTTACCCAAGTAGCATTCAGCTAGTTTCCGTGCCGTTGCTTGTTTTGAACACGTGCAGGGAAAAAAACAAGGCTTTATTTCCACAGAGAGCACATGAACCAGTTTCACCTGCCATTTTTTTCCAGTTTGTGCAGCAGCTACTGTGGCTCCGTCTTCTCATGTAGATGCTAATGCTACTGCTACTTCAGATTTGCTGCCGGGGAAGGGCTTAACTCCACATGGGTGATGCTAAAGTCTGTCTGACGTCAGATGGACCGGCTTTTTCTGGGTCCCTCGTTCCTCTTGTTGTTTTCTGTGAATGTGGTATGCAGCCAGTGGAGGTGACAAACCAGCATGTGGCAGCATGTGTTTTTAAGTCGGGGTGACCCATCAGATTCCAAAAGGAGCGTGGAAAAGTGGTTTTCAGCGGAATTACACCTTTAAGGTAATAGCAAAATCTGTTGTGTTGTACAACTTCATGACAAACTAACAGTTATTTAGCTATTATTTATGGAAAATGATAATGCAAACATATATATTGTTCTGCTTTTGGACTGTAAAAGTACACCACAGCAACAGTAATCCTCCAAAGCATGTTATTAAAAAAACACATTCACACTGATATCCAAAAAAAGAAATAAATTTAAAAAAAGACTCTTATATGAGGCTATATTGTGTTTTGCAGCTCCTTCAATTATGTATTTTAGTGTTATAATGGAGGAGACTAACCTGGGTGTGATGAATGCACTTGCAGCTCCTCAAATATGAAGATTTGAATCTTTCCTTGAGCATATATCACAATATACACAGGGTTTGGGAATGCTAGAAGAATTCTAAAAAGGCAATATGAGCATAAATATGAGTAGCAGGAAGTTGGGAGGCATTTTTCTTTATGCATTACAGACGGGGCTATTAATAATTACTTCATGGTTTTTGTTTAAGAAAGAGGGATAAGTCTTTTAGAGCTGGTGTTTTTGGGGCAGTTTTAGTGTTTGAGTGTGAGCAGCTGAACAGGATGATGTATATATCATAACTTCGGTCTAGTTGCGGAGTGCTATGGATCCTGGTGTCAGAGCTCAGGCTGAGAGTCCAACTAAAGCTCCAGAGCACAAGAGTTGATTTAACATTCAGCACTGTTGTTACGGTGGAAGCCTTTGTCAATATTATGAAAAGAAAAAGGCAAAAACTCATAAGGCGACGGTTACACAGGTGAACAATTCGGGTAATTCAGCACCGAGGCTGCAGTGTATTTGGACAAGATGATGAATATACCGTACATCTAGTCAGGCCTGTATAATGGATCCATGTGTCAGGGTGTGACTTGGAGGTGTTTCCTGAGGAGCACTGTGTGTCTCCCGGCCCTTATGCGAGTCGCTCGCTTGTGTAAGTGTGTGTGTCTGGCTTTGTGGCTGCTGGGCTCCACAGGTACACAGGCCATCGATCACACAGTGCAGCCATTATACACAGGCAGGGGTGGAGGTGGATAATGCTCCCACTGCTGCCACCGCCGGGGCCTCCACCGCTCGCGGGTCAAGCGTTTGGCTGGCCAGCGGTAATCAAGCCGACAGCGGGCTGCCCGTCTGCATGACAGATAACGTCACCAACGATCATCTGTACACACAGACACGCAAATACGCAACACCCCCGCAGACAGACAGACAGACACACACACATACACACACCACATGTACGACAGCTATGATGTAACAAATATGCAGTAAACAGGAAGGAGCAAAGGTCAATGATGAATCATTAAAGCGGGGGTGTCAAACATGCGGCCTACAGGCCAAAACAGATCCCAGTCCTGCCTGCAGGATGAGTAGAGAAATTACATTTAAGGTATTAGCAGGCAAGTTTCTTATTTTTTTCAGTTATGGTTCCTTACAGAACAACATGATGTCATGTAAAATAATAGAAAGACAACATAAATAATGGCAACTAGATTTTCTTATTGGTTTATTGTGAAAATATAAATATTTTTTTAACATATTTCTTAAAATCCCTTTCACACCCCGATTACAACCAATCAATTAAATGCCCTAACACACACACACACACACACACACACACACACACACATACACACACATACACAAAGGAGTCACCTGTGGAACAGACAGGACAGAAAAAAACCCATCCAATCATTTTGAGAGCCCACTCAAAATGATTGAATGGTGATATGTCGATCAAACTAAACTGCCATTTGTCCCTCCCTCCTTGGGGCGTACCTCTCCTGCATGAATCGCTCAGAGGCTGGAGCACTAGTACAGGAAGTGAAGCCAGAGCTTGGCTAGCTATATTAACACTGTTAGGATGTAAAGTTAATCAGAAAACTGTTTTGTCACTAATATATATCACTAGGAAATGTAACTTTAGCCACATAGGCATGAACTGGGGCTGTTCTTTAACAACAGGGCTGTTGGAGGAGAGGTATGCATGGAGCCAGAATAGGAGACTGAGCCAGTGTCATAGCTAAGGAAAAACCCTCGTCAGTATTGGAGCCCAAGCGGGAGCCCTGAACTGGACTGGAGCTCGAAACAGAACTGGATGATTTTTTTTTGCTGTGCAGCACACATAAATCCTCAGGAACTATCGTTGTGCGTTCCAGTATTCTGGAAGTGTGGCTTCAGAGGGGATTTGTGTAACTGCCGGAACCTTTCTAAGATCTCCACTTTTAACAATGAAATGTGAATAACATGAACAAAGATGAAAAATCTGAAATTTGTAAACAAAATAAAGTGCAATTTTAACAATACAATCCCTGTTACTGTTAATCTCTGTTACTTAAATGTTTTATGCCTTTGTAGATGCAATCTGTAATACACGTGTAAATGGTGAAATTAAGGTATCTTATCAGAAAATTTAATTTTTTTCTTCAAAAATTTCAACTTTTATTATGTTACTCACATTTTTTGTAAAATAATTTGTAAATGTAAATAGATTCATAATCAAGGTACGAAGTTATTTAGTTATCCTTAAGTTCTTTGCACTAAAAAAGCAGAAACATTTAGAGTTATCATTCCTTATAGGCTATGATACTATTATTTTACTGGTCCGACCTACTTGATGTCAAATCAGGCTGTATGCAGAACCTGACAGAAGGATGATGCAATGGAAATTTAAATCAGATGATGCAGAGAGAGAAGAATGAATAATCTCAGGGCTGGAGTCAGGAAGGCCAGTTATGTACCATGTGGGAACTCAAGAACAGTTTTACCATGTCTGAACATTTACAACAAGCATTCGCTTTGACTCAGCTGAAGGTCAAAGGTGAATATGAGATGACTGTCCTTAAACCTCTGGATTGTTCTGTCAGGAATGCCTTTCAGTTTTGCACAAATATTCCATATTAATGTTCTATTCATTAAATTATTTATATTCATACATATAGTTACACCTATTCTTACCTATATTATGTACAATTCTGTTTATATTGAAGAGTGTGTACTTGGTTTTCATTCTATACCTCTTACTTACAAGTCAATCCAGCAAAATTTGTCTGTGCATAATAAAATTATGTATAGCCTATATGTTTGCAGAATGAAACTGTAGCATGTGAACTACACAATATTCCAGGGTAAATACAACAATATTCAAGCTCTTAAAAAACTTCACCAGAATAAATATCCCACAATGCAATGTAGCTGTGTTGACAACAGACAGCGAAAGATAGCAGATACAGCCCATTGGCCATATTAGACCAGTTACTATGGTTACCAAGGAGGCTTTCAGGAAGTACTCACAAACACACATTCTACTGTTCATTTAAACAAAACTACTGTATGATGAACATTTAAATAACCGCAGTGTAAGTTGTGGCAATTTGCATGGATGCTTAATGATGACATGCTTGTAATTTGGTGGTCACAGGTCAAAGGTCACTGTGATGTCAAAATGTAAAATTATGGAGCAAGGTAGTGGACAGAATCTGATTGACATATAGCTCTTTGTTTTCCAAAGCAGTACAGAAAAAAAATAAAAAAGTACATTAAGTTATAGGGCCGGTTATAAGTTAATAAATAATCACACAGACAAAATCATTTATATATGTTTTGAGAGAAAACTACACTGGGTTTTAATAATATATGTGTGCTCTATAGGCATTTGTTGCGTTTAATGTGGTAAGGCATTGACCTTTCATTTGCGATCATTGTGACGCCTGTGTAATGTTTTTTTCGAGTTTTACTACAGAAAACCACTAAGATGCCAAGACAACACTGATCTGGACTAATGTTTGAACTCCAACATAATTTAAGTAACTTCTAATTAATTGTCATTGATGTAGCCAATAACAGTTTCCATATTCAAAGAAATGCCACAGTTTGGAAGAAAGCATGTCAGACACATTTTATTGGATCGTACTACAAGAATAATAAAGTATATATATATATATATATATATATATATATATATATATATATATATATATATATATAAATTTACTCACACATATCCTCCTAAATTCATTTTAAAGTTCCCACAACTGCAAAACCTAAGTAAGACCTGTGTGTTATTAAAGTTCAAAACCCAAAGAATGAGCCCTGGAATGAACGTATTTTATGTATATTTTACTTCCTTCAATAAAGACATTTTACAAAATAAACATGTTTGAAACATAGAGGCTTATATATTTACAACAACAGGACTGAAACAGACTTTTTAGACTAATAGAAACTAATATATGTCATATTTCAGTCAAGATTTGAGACAGTTATTTTAATGGATTAAATTAGTAACAACAGTTTGTATCATGGATGGAAAAACATATTACTTCCATTTCTGATTTTCTGGAAATATTTCTGTTAAAAATTAATCGTCTTTCATTTCTTTTAGCTGGTTAGACTCCAGCAGAAATCATAACCATGACCACCTGACAGCAACTCCCCTCAAAAAAAAAAAATACTCTAATCAAAACTTTCCTTCCATTTATGTCTATTTTAATGAACTGATTTATTTAAGAGCAGCAGTTTGGGTGTTTTATACATCTTTAACAATGTCTGAACCAAGTTCGAAGTTCTACAGCTCAGAAGGAATGACTGATATGAAGTTGTAATGACAAAAATAAAACTTGTTCACAAGATAAACACATCATTGGCCTTGGCGTCTTTGGGGATTTTTGTTTAAATAAAATAAATAGAATAAAATAAAATAACACCAATGTTATCCCTAAGGCTAAAGCTATGAGATATTTCTGCAATTACACCATGGCCTCATTAACATCTAACTGGGAAATGGGGCAGAAACAAAGATTGTTTCACTCCTAATTGTTGGACTGAGTGAAAGGTTGAGATTCAAGAGGAACTGATCTCACATAAAACTGTGTCTTCGTCAACGCTGAGTGTTCAGAAAGTCCGAGAGTTCACCTGTTTAGCACCTCTACCTCCACATGAGCTCAACTATTTAAAGGGCTAAATAAAGACGCTGATGACATGGAAAAGAAGAACTTTGTTGGCAAGTGCAAACCAGTTCCACATGCTGTGAACGCTTTAATCTACCTGTCACGATATTCACGTTGGAGCTGATGATTTTCTGTCAAGCAGCTAATTGCGATTAATGACTTATGTAACTGTCTTCTTCTGCTTATTTCGTACCTCTTCACGACCTCATTGCATCCACTGAAATAGAATGTTTGTCAAAAAAACGCAAAATATTTTAGTCCAGTCTAGAGAGTGTAAGCAGAGTTAAACTTATGATGATTACACTGATTGGTTCCTGACACGTCCATCAAACCTCAGTTGACCCCCCCCCCCCCTTCTGCATGTTCACCTTCCCATAGCTCATTCATGGGCTGTGCAAGGAGGAGCAATTCAGCTGAATTTAGCCTAGCTATTTCAAACCCATAGTTCGCTCACCCTGATTATCTAGAACGGCAGAAAAGGCAATGATAACCGGTCTGAAAGGAAAAGTAAAAACTGTGATTGAAAAAAAAAAAACTGCTAGTATAAAGGACACACGAAGAACAAAACAGGACGAGAATGAGCCCATGGTGTTTATTTCATGCTTCTAAACCTTTTGTTAGCAAAGCTTCATGTGGCACAAAGTGATAAATGTTGCTTAGTGTTGTGTTAGTCATGATGTTAGCATGGCACACACCAGTTTGACTCCAATGAAGCATGGTGTCGTCAAACAGCATGAGCATACATGTATTTTTTGAAGGCGTGATTTGGGGGGGCATGGGTGTGTATACCTTCAAAATATAGTTTGCAGGAACTGACTCCTACCCTACACTTAAGTACTGTACTGCTCTGTACTATGTATGTAATTCACTTAATAAAAAGAAAGCAACATTCTTAAATAAATAAATATCATTAATTTACAATGTTGTCTACATTCTTAGTGGAAACTATTTTCAAGTAACTTTTGTACATTTCCATTGTTATCTCTGTCTCTCTCCGATTTTAAGTATGGAAATTAATTCACATATCAGAATATTATAGTATGTATTTTGCTCTGACAGCTTGCACCCCAATAAGAACAGCTCTGTGACCTATTTTGTATCCCAATATTTGAGAAAGGCAGATTTAGATCAGAGATGAGCAGATTAAAAGTTAATTCAATGTATTATGTCTGTTGGGAAATTCAGTCTGCATTTTGCCCATCATAACAAACATAGCATGTATTATTAGCATTAGTATTAGCACATTAGGAACATTCAGCTGCCAGTGAAGGCCCTCAGGAAGCAACCAGGAAGCAGTGTCCCACTCAAATCAATAATTAACCATTGAATGTCTGTTTTTGTATGTAGAAGTGGAGAAAGAACAGGCAAAAACTCAATAGAGCAAGATGGATTGAACTTTAGCTAAGAGACACCCAATATCACCGCAAACATGGATTTTAATCAGTCATACTTATTTAGACTTATTGGACAAGTTCAATGTATTTCCTTAATAAACCTGGTTGTCAACATAATCTAGCTGTAAATGTACTGCACAGCTACTTGGCACGTCTTTCTCTACATTATTTCTTTATCTTTGTATTGATAAACATATTTAATCTCGCCCAACATTGGTTGTGAGAGATTATTGTAATCAGCATGTGTGTGTGTGTGTGTGTGTGTGTGTGTGTGTGTGCGTGTGTGTGTGTGCATGCGTGTGTCTGTGTCTGCCTGTCTATCTGTGTGTCCGCACAGACATATCATGCTATAACTCAATGAATACTTGAGATATCACCATGGAAATTACATATAGCTAATGTGCATCAGATGCAGTGATCCATTTGAGTAAAGGTCAAAGGTCAAGGTTTTATTTAGTAGAAAGGTCAAAATCACATTGTCTCTAATTCAAGAATGGGTTGTCATAGAAACTTGAGATTGGCACAAAATAAGAACAAAATTAGGCATTCTCTGAATACTTGTTTCCAAGAGCAGTGACTCTACCAAACGTATGGCCAAATTCTCCACACATTTAATGAATCATTGGAATCTAGATCCTTGTAGATACAACTTCAATAGTGTCATAGATGTTATGATGAAAATCCATTTACTGACACCAAACACTGGAACATAATATCTTTTAGACTCTTTGTAGTTGACAAAAGCTGCAAAAGTATGGGAACGTACAATGAGTAGACTGAAGTTTAGAGCCTGAAGATAAACTCTTATGGTGTTAATTATTTTGTCAGATCCCATTAAACTGTAGCAGACAAGGTGATGTCATTAAAAGAGCACAAGTTGAAGCTTAAATGTTGGAAAGCGATGTGGTAATACTGACGATAACTGTTGTTTATAGCGGCTGAAGGGAATTCAGTTGTTACAGACCCAAATGAACAAATTACCAAAAGGTTTATTGGACTATTATGAGACTTCAAATGAGTATTACATCCTGGTCATATAATTAATTATGTAACTCACAAGTGAAAGCAACAAAACTATCATATTTACACATTTTGTCAATTTATTTGAATACTTCAGCCTTTCTCACGGTAGTTTTGTCAAACCTGTTTGTTAATAAAGTCTTAAAAATAGGAATAAGATGCTAATTTAATTATGTTACTCGTGTGTGTCATGTGTGTACGTGAGTAAACTATTGCTAGGGTTATATGGTATTAGGTGCATGACAATGAGATGAAAAAGAGAATGTTATCTTTCACTACAACAATTAATTGTCAAGTAGAATGTCATTACACGGAACGGCTAATTATTAGAGGAATATCCATGTAAGTGCAGCAGTGGTACAGTCCAAAAGGAGCATTTAGTGATGTTTAGAGATCTCATTCATACCCACCTGTTATTTGATGCAGTAAGCGTATGAAAACTAACATCAGATGCTGTATGTATTCCAAAAAAAAAAAAAAAAAAAATGCAGAGGCAACATGTTTTTGACTTTAATTTGTTGGCAGAGTGTAGTTGCTAAAACTGCTAAATGTTCAAAACCTGCCTCCACATCGAAGTCTATTCCACGTCAAAACATCTGCTGCCGGAGCCTCAGAATGGCAGGTGGAAGACCGAGCGAAAGGAGGCACAGACGGAGGGGGGAGAAGACAGAAATAGAGGAGAGCAGATAGAGAGAGGGGAGAGGATGCGGCGAGGAAGCAGAGCGTAGTAGAGCCGGCCGCTGGGACTGTGAGGAATGAGCTGGCTGTGCTATAGGAGGCCTTAATGAGCATTCTCTCTAAACCCTGGAGAGTCTCTCTACAGCTCTCGCCCAATCTCTGTCTTTTCTCACAGCCGACGAGGTACAGACACACAAAGCCGGTTGCGTGCCTCCGTACTGTATGCACACATTCATATAGAACTCAGAAAAGACAGGGCCTTAACATGCAACAAACTCCCCGCTTGTAATTTATCGTCACCCCTGCGCGCCTATAGCCGTCTAAATCCTCTCTGGTAATGAAACACTCAAACGCTGCATGACACACTTCTGCCTTCTCCTGTAGACCACGCTAATATCTTGCTCTATTTCAATTCTGTTGCATTAAATTGGTACAGTGAAGTCAGTGTGGATCCTAATAAACCAATAAACACCTCTGAACCAAAGGGAGAAGTGTGGCAGCAGTGCTCAGATAATGGCCACTTTATGCATTAGCTAAACACCTGTGGTAATAATGGCTTCCTAGTGTAGGTCTGTTTTTTTATTTATTTTTTTCCCTCTCTACAGACTAATGTGCCCTTGATTCTCTCTCACTTATCACTCCTCCCAGCTGTAGTTATGGATGGAGGGGCACGCCAGTGCTACCCTTGTAAGTGTCTGTGTGTTAAAGCCTCCAGTTTTTATCCCCCGCCCTCTAAAAAACAGCCCCTTTATTTTTCCCTGGGAAATGGCTGAATGACAAGGTATCCACCGATTCCTGAGTTATGGCTTGTCGCGTGCGGGCCTGAAAAATGGAAAAATGATGAACAACAGGACGAAAAAATTTAGTGGGAACAAGTTGCCGAGGTGACTGGGACAGTTGTAAATCTGGCTCCGGGACAGGGCAGGAGATGAGGAACACAACCACAAGCACGTATAGGTGTATCTATGGCCCTGTTTATGACGCATACCAGCCGATCACATCACTAGGAAGACGGTACTAAGATGAGCCAGGATAGGATTGAGCTGAACACATTATTTGCAGTGTAAATGCATATATGTCTGCGTATTCCATTACAAATTGCATGCCTTTACATGTTATTTCAAATGCACTGTTAGATTAGTCAAAGAGAACACATTGTGAATGAAGGACTTTGGATTGCCTTGTCATATTTTAGTATTGCATCTAGACTCTTCTCATGAAGAGAGAAACATATTTCAGGATGTAGTGAGTGGAACAATCACTATGTTGCTTCTCCACTGACTCAGTCTCAGTTCAACTTTACTCGACACGCTCGGTTTTTCCCCAGTATGTTGCATTTCCACTGCAGGTGGAAGAGTCCAAGATGTCATAGCAACAATAAGTAAACATATGCAGCATGGGACATCCTGTTCAGCATGACTGTAGTTGAGAACACTTAAAACACTAGAAAATACGTTGTGAGCTAAAACAGTACAGTAAGTTAGTAATAGTAATTTTGAGGTCTGAATAGATTAAAGTCTGCAGAGCATTTGCTATATAATCAGTCATTTTACCATTTATTATTACCTTTACTTCACTTGGAAACTCAGACCAGTTGATATTAAAGGTTACCTCACTTTATTACCCCTGTAGGGAAATTCTGTCTCCACATTTTACCCATCCTAATACTCACTGTACTGTACATAGCATTAGCAATTAGCATTAGCACACATTAGGTGTAATGAGCTGCCACTGAAGGAGCTCAGAGACCAACTCCAGATCTTCTTCATCATCTGACAGAGCAATTAACCTATACAGCTGTTTTTAAATGGTAGGGGAAACTAAAGGACTCCAAGGAAACCAAACGAGAATCAAACCCAGAACCCTGTAGCTGTGAAGCAGAAATGCTAAATAACAATGCCAAAAACAGGAGTTCATTCAAGCACTGGCAATAATTAGAGACATTTCATCAAAAGCTATATAATTTCAGTTCATCTTGGACAAGTATTTATTGAATATTAACGAGTATTTGAATTGCTACATCTGTTGCAGATGCAGTAAAAAAAAAAAATAATAATTTTGATGTTCTCTTTATTGTGCTCACATTAATTTAATTTAGTTGCCGTTGAAAGTGACTGATGTTCAAACTAACCCTTATAATGGTGGGGGAAAACTCTAGACTGTACTGTATATAGAGTTACATTTGCAATCTATAGGTGATCATTTTCACATCAGTTGATACTGATTACACTGGGGAACACATTTTTGTTGAATTAGGTCTCACAGATGTTTTTAACAAATTGTTGGGTGCAGAATCATCAGTTTTTCTCTGTCACGTCAGTAGTTTTCATATATATATATATATATATATATATATATATATATATATATATATATATATATATATATATATATATATATATATATATATATATATATGAAAACTACTGTACTAGTGTCAACTGTGAGTGTCCAAAAAGTTGCCATGGAGTCATAGACAAGTCCAATTGTAATCAATTGGCAAATCTCACTACAGCTAATCCGTGGAATTATATGGAGAGTAAGCTGTAGAGGAAAGAAGAAAAAAAAAAAACTTAACCTGCTAGAAAAAAACTGAGCGCAATTTTGGATTTGGCTTCCCAACTTGAGTTTTGGTCAGCATAAAAATCTAACTAAACATGATGTTTTTGTTTTCAAATTGCTCCACAGTGTAATTAGTTCAAATCATTATTGATTTGAAGTTTAAATGTAGGACCAATTGGCCTATGTCTCACCGGCTTGCTTTAGCGAGCGTTAATAACAACTTGAATTTGTGTTAGTCATATGGTTAACAAATGAATCTCACAGTAGAAGTGGGTGGTACTTTCACTGGAGGATAACCCAACTAATTAAATTAAAGTATATGACTTATATGACTTCTTATCAGTGCTCAATCGTGACTATATTGAAATAAAATTTGTAACATTTCAGAAATTCCTCAACAAAATCGAAATATCTCAAAACTTACCAAAATTTTTAAACATTGTCCCAAATAAGGTACATATAAATTTAAAATTAATTTAACAAGTCATTTTGTCAGAGAAAATGTTTGAAGAAATTGCTACCAAAGATGGCGGATGATGATGATGATGATGACACCTTTACAATAGTTCATGTCCTATTGGCCAGTGAGGTAAAAGGCACAGTTTATAATAAAAAGAATATTTTTGCAAAACAATGTAAAAAAAAATTACAATGAAGATGTAACAAAACAAAAAGTGTGTGAATAATATGAAACAAAAACAACACAAGAGATATAAGAAAATACAAGATCGTGACAACACACTTGGAGGCTCTACAGTAGTTTGAATTAGCCCAATTTAGTTCTTATTCAACAAGATGAAAATGGAAAACAGATTATTTGTAGTTTTTAAATATTTAGGGTCAAAACATGAAAATTGCCATCAACAAATTTTCAAAGTTTGACAGTGAAATATACACAATAAAAATTACCATAAGCATAATGAAACACCAATGTGTTCTTTAGCTAACAGTTAGCAACAACAGTTGTGTTTGCTACAACAATCATCACCACATAACATTGATATTTATTTCCCCATTCCTAATAATACAGACATATTATTAAATTGCTTTTTTAACAGCATCAACAAAGATGACACTGAAAGATGGCTGGTAAAGAACAAGCAAGAATTTGACTTAAAATGGACAAAAAAAAAACAACAACTTCAACAACAATGAACTTTGTCAGCTTTGAAGTCCAGTTATATCTTATTTTCTCCACAATAATACTGAGCTCTCCTTTCATTTCTATGAGCGTTAAGTAATTATCAAAGGCAGACATGCATTACCACCAGTGGCAGAAAAAGTATAATAATCTATTGATTTTCAGAATGTTACCACTTGTTAAAATGACAACAGTCGCCAAAGGCACTGCTCTACAATGTCTGAGCTATTAAACATTGCCGTTTGCTTGGGTATCCTGGCTCCAGATGGATGTAACAACCATGAGCAGGGTCTTTTGACTTTCTACTCTGGATAACAGGGAGAATGGAGATTGAAATCGTCAGCCATGGCAGGATTATCCCACGTATCTGAAGAACCTCTGAGCTGCAACTACATGCTGAAGACAGTAAGCTTTGGAACAAATGTGTCTTCTTTTAATGTGATGTTCCACCAAAACTACTTGCACTCCTTACATTCACGCTGTATTTTGCAGTTAGTGCTGCCAAACAAAAGTGTGTTTTGTTTAGAGAAACTCAAACTAGCACAACAACCCTGAAAGCTCTTCACTATTCCATAATAATAGTAGATGGTGACAGACCTAATGCTAATGAGGTGTGAAGACAAAGCTGACAGGTGAAATAATACATGTTCAAGACATTCTGGAGACTTGTGACACCCTCAGGTGTGAATGGCTATAGCCTGGTATGTATTAAAACCAGAATTCTGAGTCTAGAAGGGATAGGTTTGTGTTATTGCGCGCATAATTTCTGTAGAGGATAAAGAAGAGGCTACCTTTATTTAAGTGATCAGACCTCTCCATTCCAGCCCTGAGTGGCTGTGAGGCTGCTGCTCCAGAGTACCCCAGACCTTGGAAACCATCCAGAGCCTCTGAACGACTCACTCTCATTAACTATTAACCAGAGACTAGGGCCTTAAATCATCTCGGTGGTCCCCAGCCTGCTGACCCTGCTGTGGATGTGGAGGCAGCAGTGGAGCGGTGTTTCATCAGAGCTGGCCCACTGGACACCCTGCTGATTTAATGGCTTACAATTACACTGCTTCTGACACAATATACTGCAAACATTTATAGATTTCCCTCCCACTAACTCCACAGCAAGCGAGCCGCGCTGATGCCTTTCTTTCCCATAACAACCCGCCGTTCATATGACTAAATTACATATTGTGAATCCAGCCCTGTTCTGACCTAGGGGCCAGTGCATATGGTAAATGTTGTACCGCCTTAGGCTACTGCACCATGTATACAGTATATACACAACACGCTCCACGATCGCACCCTAAAGCAGCTGTTTATTATTTATTTTATTCACTCCTGGAGAATGAGGACTGAAGATAGTTGTTTTAAAGAATGGATGTAATGAGGAAGTAGCCGTCATATGGAACCATATGGCTGGCCTGCTATTTATGTATATCTGGTCTGATTAAGTCAGGTCTAGAGGCCCCTGAGTACAGCAGTTAGTTGATGGTGACTGGAATGGGCTACTAGGACGCCACCGAGCCCAATCAAGCGCGACGGGAAAAAATTAGACAACAGTCCCCCGAGAACCGTGCCTTGTTTTTTGTTCCTTCGTTAAAGAAGACATGCTAATGTGGCTCTTACTATAAGTGGATCACATCTGAGATAGTGCCAGCTAGCTCGGGGTCGTCATCAATCATACTGTTGATGTCTATTGATTCTGTCCAGACTCATTATGACATTCAGGAGTCGCCTGGCTTGCATGTGTCCACTTATGTTGGTGGCACTGGCGATGTAGAGATCTAATATGACTGGTGCAAACTTCAAAAAGACCAGCTTCAGTTTCGCACCTTCACAGCTCCAGTATATAAACAACATATCAACGGTCATTATGAGGCTTCAAGTCACCAGAAGAACTATTACTTAAGAGAGAAAGCCTACGGGGTTTCTCTTTTCACCAGATTACATTTAGCTCTCCTGTTGTTTTGGTCAACATTTGACACTTTTCAATTTTAGATGTACAATATATACTTTCCATCTTCTCTGGCCATCATCAACTATGGCCTACTGAGTATAAAACACATCTTGATCAATCACATGAAGAAAAAAAAGTGCTAGTGCTGCAAAAATGGGCAGATTAACAGAAAAAAAACTACAGGAAGAAAAGCTAACATTGTTGTATATGTCTTATGCCTGAGGGTATTAAAACAAATAACCATAACGAGCCATCATTCATTCAACATATCAATATTAATTATGTTTGTGTGATTTAGTCAAATTTGGTGTGTTTCTTTTTTTGTTTTGTTTAAATATACCTTCAATGTTTCCGGAACATCTGCAACAACTTCTGATAATAATGAAGTGATCAGACATGTAGATGTGTAAATTTCTTCAAAGAGTAGTTGTGGCTTTTGGATATTTGAAAACTACCAAATTCAAAACCTTTACAGTGTAAGCTAGTCATACCAATTCTGCATTAAAGGTGAGATTGAGTTTCTGGTATGGATGTCCGAAACATACCTTTAATTCTGTCCTGGTATTTACATTAAACAACAACAACAACAACAAAACTCTTGCCCAAGTTTGTTTAAATGTTTGTGAATTAGTGTCAGGGTTGTGTTCATGAGCTTAATAATGATTTGTTTTATATGCTTAGTGCTGGGGGAAAAAATATTAAGGATCATTATGCCGGTTTGGGGCAGCATGGTGGTAGAGTCGTTAGCACTCGTGCCTCACAGCAAGAAGGACCCTGGTTCGATTACCACACCAGACCTTTCTGCGTGGGTTTTCTCCAGGTACTCTGGTTTCCTCCCACCATCCAAACACATGCACTGATAGGTTAACAAACGTTTGATATTATGTGCATTAAACCACATCTGGATTGTTAGAACATTATATAGTGATCCCTAAGATACTATTTGCTTAACTTAAATTATCAACAAAGTTTTAGAAATAATATAGACAACAGTGCTTTGTGTAAAATACTAATGTATTACTGAGTACATTATGAAAGAGTCATTGAGAAAGTGCAGGTGTGCATCATTCTAGTGCAAAAATGCCATTTGGGTAAATATTATGTTTTCTTCTAGTTTCATTTAAATGTAGCCAATTTACTGTCTGTCACGATGCTTACACTTTTTTTATACTGTTTACAGCAGAAAAAAAAAACACTTCTGAAAAATTAAACTGAAGACTTTTTAACACTAACCAAGGTCTTTTTTGTTTGTTTTGTTTTTTGAGAATGAAAATTGAAGAGGAGATGGCTGATGAAGGTACACAGACCGAGCACAACACAACAAAAGTCTGAATTGAGGATGTTGTGGTTCACGGTTGGCACCTTCAACACTCTGCTACTGGGCCACATTCCAAGGCCTTTTAAAAGGAAAAGCAATTCACTGCTATTCAAGACTTTGACTTTTGCAGATCTGCAGGAAAAATCAGGTTTTTTTAGAAGAAAATAAAAGAATCTTGAGAAAGTACAGCAGACGGGGGCTCAGCGAGTCCACGGCTCTGTTCTGTCAGTATTGTGTGGATCTCAGTAGGAGTAAAACACTGGGATGACAGTGACCCCTGTGTTTCCATTAGCTGGGTTTAGCTCTGTCACTGCCAGATGCCTCGGTAAGAGTTAATGTTTGAGACTGGGATCCAGTGGGAGGAAACCTGCTGGGTAAATCCAGCCTGTAGGAGTCGGCCTGTAGGAGGCCTTTGTGCCAGAACACAAGGCCTGGATCCACCACACCACCGCACTGTGACAGGAAGAGGCCTGTCCTCCTACTCTGTACTTCCTGAGATGAGCCGTGTGTGTGGTGTGTCTCCACATTGTACGGGGTGTGTATATGATGTACAGTATATGTCCACTGTAAACAGGCCAGCCCCATGCAAACACACCATGTGTATATGTTGTATAATAGGACTTTGAGGCTTTTTGCTCCTTCTGTGCTGCTATTCAGTGGGTAGTGTGAATGTTTTGGGAATAGAGCAGTGTGGAGGCGACCACGGTGTCTCAGCGGCTCAGGCTTGGCCTTTGGACTGAGCGTGCAGTGTGGGCCCGCTGACAGGCCTGGGACTGATGCACTTCACAGCCCCTTCTGACCCCCGCCACCACACGCATGCCATCACACACACAACTGAACTCAACTTGGCCTCTTGATTTAGCTCCGTGGGAGGCACAAGTCAGAAGACAGGAGTCTAAAAGGAAAAAAAGGGCTGACTTGTCTGTCATTTCCTGCCACGCAGTGCGTTTAGCTTGAGCTGCACTGTATATGAAACCTTTGCATCTTCACCTTGCCTCGGTGGTGGGTTATTATTTACAAAAAAAATTCAGTGTTCAATCAATGCGACACATGATGCACGACAATGTTTTATTCAGTTCACTCTCATACTTTGAGGAGTGTGACCTCACAACACGTGCCGGCATATGGTGCAGATGAAATGTCACTCCTTCAACGCCTCCGTGTCTAATGCTGTCGAGCCCCATGAAGGTCACCTACAAGGACGATGGCTTCCAGTAAGGTGAATAGTTCCCATTCAGGAAAGAAAGGCATGAAGCACTCTTGATTATCTATAAACATAAGGTCACATACATTGACAGTGTGCTCTGGTATTTCATTAGACACAACTAATTATCAGATTTAATGTTCATGTTTTTTAACAATGGATGGATGGATGGATCAGCAGCTTCATCCGTGCTTCTCTCATGGAGTTGAATAATATGTAACTATATATTTCACATTATTTACTTGCTTATTTAAATTTAAGCAGATTTTCACTGGAGTATGTGGGGCGTGATTTGTTGTGTGTGTGTGTGTGTGTGTGTGTGTGTGTGTGTGTGTGTGTGTGTGTGTGTGTGTGTGTGTGTGTGTGTGTGGGGGGGGGTTCATGTCATGTCTGGTTTTCATATTGTTGCTTCTGCTCAATGAACTTCATCATCAGGGGGACAACCAGTCAATTGAAATAACAGACAAGTTGTGATTGAGTTTTCTTAAATGTTCAAATTCATAGCCTGAACATTTGTGTATCGACTGTATACAGGTTAAAGGTTGTGAAAATTTTGTGTAAGGAGGTGATCGTTCAAAGTATATATGGTTGAGTTTACTTAGTTACAGACCACACGTCTATAACTGCACCCCCCCAAACCTGCTTTTGTGGTTGCTTCTTTTGGACAATTATTAGAATAAAATCAATTAACATCAAGAATACATTTGTTAGCATTTGTGTGAAATGTCTTAATGGAGATTAAGGTATTAAGAAATCATGTATTGCCAAACAATTTAACAAAACAGTGTTATCAAAAATTCAAACAGTATCTGCTTACAATATCAACCCTCATTAAAAATAAATAAATAAATAAAAATATCTCCAAAGATGGCAAATTTATTAGCATTATAATTAAAGCTTAAATACTGTGACTTTCTTCTTCAGTCACTCTCTCCTCAGGGTGGTCCTACTGTACTACTGGTCCTTTTGCATAAAAGTCACTTCATCCAGAGGTTACAACTACAATTTGTCCAATAATTCTGTTTACAACCAAATACCTTAGAAATAACATTCAAAACAGCCTCTGCATATTGCGCTTGAGGCTAATGAACAAACTAACATTAACCTTTAGCTCTGCGAGTATCAAGGTTGATTAAATTCCAGTGTACATTTTAGCCAATAAGGTAACAGGAAATACAAACTTTGTCCTGTTAGATAAACCAAACGGTGTCTTTCATCTCTCTTCACTCCTACTGCTGGACTGAAATGGCAATTTCAAAGCCCAAATATTAAAGGTTTGGGAAAATCTGTTTAATCTGATTACCTATCAGTCTCAAATAACCACGCAAGAAACTTTATCGACCGGGGACAGCGGGAAAAGGGGTAAAAATATATCCAGTGTACATATTTTGACAAATGCAATGATAAATGGGAGTTAACTGCAAGATGGAAAAATAAGTGTAGGAATGTGGCTGCCTGCAACTGTCGTTTTTAGATGAAGAAAAAAAGTGTTTCTGAAGACGATATTAACACTATCCATCACTTATGTGTCACCATTACTCATGCATGAGCCATCAATCAGATTATCTATCAAACAGCCTCTATAATAATGTTTACTGATGGTGTTCCCAGCAGAAGAAATATATATTACTATACTTTATCAAAGATCTTAAATGAGAACAGCTGCTGAAGGAGGAAACAGACTGATCAAATGATGATTAGCTTCTCAGTTTGTATTGTGGACAGTCTTACACATACGTCAGCCTATAAACAGACATGTCGACTTCCCCTACAGACTCCTCTAATCTGACCGTTGTCCAATCGGTGCTGGCACCAACATAAAACTAATTGGAGGGGGAAATGACATGTATAATATGTACAACAGCCAATATTTTTTACTGTATTTTGTTTGTTTTTTTTTCTCATGTATTTGCTGGTCAGAAACTACACAAAATTTCCACACCTCTTAAGTATGAATAGGAATGGTATTTTATTGTATTTTTTTGTCTTGTTTTGCATCACCTAAATCTGCAGGAGCTGGATTGTGTGTGTGTGTGTGTGTGTGTGTGTGTGTGTGTGTGTGTATATATATATATATATATATATATATATATATATATATATATATATATATGATACTGACAGATCTTAAAGTACTTATTACTTATTTTTCTGGCAACTTTTTACTTTTACTCCCTACATTTTTGCATAAATATCTGTACTTCATGCTCCTTACATTCTCAGAATATTCTTGTTACTTTTTCAAACTAGACAGAATGCTAAAATTCCCAAACACTAATGCATCAGGTCAAAAATCTGAGCAAAATTGTGACTTTTAGATACATTTTGCCATTTTATCTCATAATTTCAGCTCTTTTTCTCATAATTATGCACTTCTTATTGCATATTTATGACGTTTTATCTCACAATTGTGATTTTTTTTATCTCATAATTAAGATTTTTTTTTTAATCTCATGATGAATTTTTAAAAATAATAATAACAAAAATGCAACTTTACTTTTTACTTCACTACAATTGAGAAGTTGTACTTTATTTTTTATTTTTTTTGTAGTTGAATCAGAGTATCTTTTCACACCAGTAGCTGTACTTTTACTTAACTACAGAATGTGAGTACTTTTACCACCTCTGTGTTTAAGAGGTTAATTTGTGCCACAAATTAGAAAAAGAAAATGAAGGTGCTACGCCCTTAACAGACTTGTGCAGTTCTCTAAATTATCTACCAACAATTGGTGACTGACCTTTAGTTTAATTAGGGAGTGAGTTTGACCTTAGACCCCTAATGACCGCATCCTAATCAGCTCCTCCTTCAGTACTAACATGACAGATTTAATATATTGTGTTATTTCACACAATGTCTAACTGGTCAACTGTCAGTTTTGTGAAGTAACAGTAGATTCAATGACTAGTGACGATCAGTGTTTCCATGAGTGGTTTTTAAGCTTTAATAATGATATGAATATGATACATGATATGTGAATAAATAAAATGTTTGAGAGGACAGTAGACATCCTAGATTCCAAGACGCCCTGTTGTAAACCGGATTGAACTGTTGGCACTCCTTAAATGTGTCTCAAAAGTCATTCACGTGGTTGACTTCAACTTTTATCAGGTTACGTTGTAATATGCTGGTCTATTGTCAACATACTAAAATCATGAAAATCTGTTGGAATGACCTTTGACCAACAAAAATCGTTTGTGCCAAATTGTAAGCTATTTTCTCAAGTATGTATTAAATCTAACTGGATCAGTTCATGGAAGCTTTAATAGGACAATAACAAGCATAAAACCTGAGGTATAACACTCAGTTGTGTCATTATTTTTTTCATTCTATTAAATGTGTCAATACAAGTGGTGTACACTTGTATGTATTGTTGTTATTACTTTGTCAGTTCATGGTTTGTATGTTGAATATTACTAATTACGATTACTAATATTATCACTAATTCATTCTAATCCAAACTTGACAACTAAAACTTGCAAATATACTTTCAAAAGCAAATGTGTTTTGTAGGAAACTCAATGTCGATTTAATCAACAGACAAGGTTTTTAACAAAAGTACCGTAATTTCCGGACTATAGAGCGCACCTGATTATAAGCCGCACCCAACTCATTTTAAGAGGAAAACCGATTTTGTACATACACAAGCCACACCTGTATATAAGCCGCATGTGCCCACATTAAAACATGTAACACAAACACAAAATTAACCCAAACCCGACTTCAAGTCCCGCGAATGAACCTAAATGTCCTTCATTAACCCTTGTGCGGTTCTTCGTAAAAGGCACACTGGCTGTGTCCTACAATCGGGTCTTAAAAACCCAGATTCCAAAGTTCAGTTCCATAGACTCATCACCCCACCCCCCAAGGATATATTACTGTTTTCAGTAGTAAGCAATGGTATCCTACAGTACGTATAAAAAGGTACATTTGTGAGCCACCAGCTCTCTTTGACCCGAAGGACCGCACAAGGGTTAAAGTCCACAGTCCAAAAATCACAGCCGGCAAAATGAACGGAAAATGGTACTTAAGGTTTGATGCAGGCCTGCAGAGTCCGGGTCCCGTTGAAAGTAATCCAAGGAAAAAAAAGTGTATATTTCCAAAGGTAAGGGAGGGAAAATATATATCCACTATTGTCCGCCGCATCCACAAACAGGTGGCTGGTCACCGCCTCGCCTCATCTATCGCAGAGTCAGCGATAACTTTAATCTTTCGCAGAGAGTTCAGGTCAAACTCCTCCGTGCCAACGTGCAAAAAAAATCCACAGGGTGTGGTCGAGCCTCTGTCTTCTCTCACACACCGCCGCGGGTTTTTCTTTAAGCAACTTATTACCCCCTCTTCACCTTTTTTTTGTCTGTCCCTCAACTTTACCGGTCCCCATTAAACCCGTCACCCCGCGTTTGTTCCGCCCCTCCTTTTTCATTCAGTCTTCCTCGACGCATATATTCCACCGGTCTAAATCTTACCTTTTCTACTCGAGCGCCGCTGGCGGCCGTTAGAAAAATTACATAAATTGGCCGCATCACTGAATAAGCCGCAGGGTTGAAAGTTTGGGAAAAAAGTAGCGGGTTATAGTCCGGAATTTACGGTAAATGAACATTTTGGCATTTGTTTTGGTAATGCAATAACAGAAAGATGGTGTTCCTTTTGTTGCGTAACCCAAAACATATGTGGAACTCCAGGCCTCCCTTTGTGTCATTAACATAATACTCCCCGGACTAAACAAAGCTGCCACTGAACTTAATTTTACAGCAAACATTTAGTATGTAAATGAAGTATCTAGGACACAGGGTTGCATAAACAGCTTGTCATGAAAAAGACTAGACACTTTGTGATTCATCAGTATTTCCTCTCGCAGATCTTGACCATATCCCACTAATCTCCACCAACAATCAGGAACATTTCAACAGCAGATGTCTCATCGGGCAATTAAAACACTTCCTGTCAACTGAAACTTTCTGCCGACAAAACAATTAAAAGCACAAATGGAACGGTCAATAGATACAACAAAATAGTCTTTTCTAAATAGTTTTTTGAAATGTAAAGTAATTACGTGTGGCTTCACAAAGACGTCACATCTTAGCAGACAAAAGGTAACTCCATTGTCTTTCTTCTTATTCCAGAAGCACAATTCAGTGTCTGAGAGCTGGCATGTGATCAGAAAACGGCAGAGTCGTTTTGTGCCGGCACTGGTGTCAAGTATGAAAAGCCCTGTAATTGAGGCGGCGGTCTGATGAAAAGTTAAGTTTGCATACAGAGCGCTGCGCTCCACATGTTGGGGAGGCAGATGTTTGTAGTAACAGCTGAGTGGGGCAGGTGGTATTTTAGTCAGAAAACACTTTGAAACAGTTGACTGGTCGGAGTGAGGATGTCACTGACTGGCGAGATATCAGCCGGTTCCACAACTCATTAGTCAAGGTACAGAGACCAGCCAAACAGCTGTGGAACATTTTAATTCCAGGTCCAAATCAGCAGCTTGGACCCGAGCTGCTGCTTCCAATGACCTCCCTCCTGCTTCCACTGCCGAAAAATAACGCTCATACAAACACGTCTATACAGTGAATAATCCTTCTGTCCCTCATTTCCCCCCACTTCCAGCTACTTTCAGAGCCCAAGGCCACGGTGTTGATATTGCTTACCCGAGTCTCAATGAGCTAATTAAGGGGCCTGTTTCTAAAGTGCTCTTGCGTTTTGTTTATTTGTGTATCACCGGAGCCCCACAAATTACACAGACCAAAGGCTTGTCTGAACTTTTAATCTAATCACGCCTACTGCGAGCCCCCGTTTCCTGGTGTCAGTTTGCCTTAATGAGGCCCGGTCTGAGCCGTGGCCATTAGTGGAGCTCAGTAGTGGAACAGCACCGCGACGAGACAGGCTCGGTGCGATGCTGCCACACTGCCTAATCCCCGGTTGCTCCCTGTGGACCTGCAGCCATGAAGCGAGTTGTAAAACCCCCAGCTGTGCAGAACACGGCTGACATTTGGAAACATACAGTATCTGGACGGCAAATTAAGAGATGCGCGCATTAAAAGCAGCACTTAAACAACGCAAAAATGACTGCCAGGTGCGTGGCGCAGAGATCACTGGACCGTTTTGCTGTGACATTAACACACAGGAGCTTAGGTATTTAATGGTCTAGTCCACAAACTTTGGCGAATAAGAGTTGTAGTAACTAATTATATCATCATATTACTAATTTCGCATTATAATAATAGCCCAATTTGTGTATACTTATTTATCAATTCATTTTTATCAGACTGATGATATATTGTCTAGTACATATTGTACAAATTGTGTGTTTTAGTACTGTTTTAATATGAATATTTGGAACAGGCCAGAGGGTCAACGTGCTGTTTAAGGTCATCCATCTTTGTTGGTGGAAACAGGTACAAAGCTTTTTAAGTATTTATTTTATGTTTATTATTTTTTCATTTTGTATTTATTTTTTAAATAGTATTATTTGTTTATTTTATTTGTATTTATTAGTTTTTATTAGTTTTTACCTATTCATTCATTTTTATTTATTTATTAATTTTATTAATTTTATTTTTTTAAGACGATGTATTTACAAACTCAGTCCTCATGAGGCACGTAAACTTGTGTGTGTGTGTATGTTTTTTTTTATTTATTTTTTGCATTGATCATTTCTTTCCTGCTACTTTTTTTATACATGAATGGAGCAATCGTACTTTTTTTTTTTATTTCCCCCTGGGATTAATAAAGTATTGTGATTAATCTGATTGTTTATTCGCTTTGATAACAGGATGGTTTAATGTCATTTACCTTTTATATCAGGTTGCATTCTATGAAGCAGCCATTTTCTGCTTTGGACAGCTGCACTAACATACCCATTAGTACAATAATCATGTGGAGAACGTCCCTACACTATTCATTTTCCATGTAACTTTCATTAATTCAAATTCTGAGAGAATTTAGTGCACTTTCCTATTTCCAATTTGAAGTGCTTTGAATTCTACTCACTGCATCCGTTTCTGTGTCATCAGCCCACTCAGAGCCTGAATAATTCATAACAATATTTATTAGCACTCTGAGGTACAATTAGATGAATTGGGATTAAGAATTGGCTCGTCTGTGGAAGAGAAAGTAGAACAGCTCTGCCGATGGATTTGGGCAGGCGTAGCTCTAAAACATTATCAAAATAAAGCCAAGCGGATTAATTCCTTTTCTCTACCATTTTTTTTCGTCCTCTCCCCCTCGTGTTTAAAGAACATACTTAATATTCCATCTGCGCGAGTAAATCAGAGATGACAAGTTAAAACATGGGCTGAGCAGCAGCCTCACGTTTTCACTTAATCACACTTTTGTCTTTTTTTTTTAATTATTATTTTCTAATAAAATCCTTACCAGAAGTAATGATGTATATTTTTATATATATATATATATTTGCATTTCTTGACCAGCTAAATTCACAAGCATTAACAGATTTGTTTCTGTAGAAGAACTTTAAGACATGACTAATATAAGTGTTTTGACAAAAGCAGAAAACACAAGTTAATGTAAGTGCTTGGTGATTTTTACTTGCAGTGACAGTTTACAGTGAATGAGACCAACGTTACTTACTTTAATTGATTGATCATTAGTATTGAGATGTTTTCCAGGAATCTAGATATGTATTTAATGATCTAGAGCAGGTAATCAGATAAGTGCTCACAGGGTCATTTTATTTTGGGCAGTAGTTACATTACAGCTGCACAAAACTAACACTACAATAAAGAGTAAAAAAAATCCAAACTACAAATATCACACTTATTACATAACCATCATAGTGGAATTACCTACTTAAATAAATATCTGTCTCTATTCATCTGTATGAAAACAGCAGGTGAAAAAAACAGATTTAATGTCCATTGTTGCTTTTAATGTTGCAAGTACAGTTAATTAGTTATGATCTAACATAACTAGCAATTACATTGTTATATTTGAGCTGTAAAATGTCATATTTCTCATTTGAGCTCACAAGAGTAGGAAGAATTACTTTTATGATGGAAAGCCCAAGTTCTGATTTGGTGTCAGAAGGACCCATAAGTCATACAAAGCAAAAAATAAATGGGTGGTAATCATCATATGAAAATTAATTATCAAATGTCAACCTATAACCTTGACTCAAGGGTAAATAATATACACAAATATATCTGAGTTGGTAACGAGAATTGAAAAACTTGAGAATATATTGCACAATCCTCCTTGGATATAAAAACATATCTTTAAAAAGGGGAAACACAATTTTAGAGCTAGAACTAACAATACCTGAGGTTTGAAATGGTATTTGTTGAATGAAGTTGTGAAAATACTGTACAAAGCTTGAACCAGGTAGTTTTGCTTTTTACTTTTAAATCAGATCACAGTTGTAATTGCAGTGTCATCCAGTGCAGTTATGTAATAGCGGAAAGGCTTTGAAGTAAAGGTCTAGATTCAGGAGTATTTATGCTGATCTTATCACAGACAAGAGGAAAATAATATAGTCAATAATAATGAGAAGAGAGAAGTACTGTGGAAAATATGCAACATAAAAGATGTGACTTTTTTATTATGATTTACATGTTTTATATATTTTGTTCTAATGGAAGTTGCACAATTTTAATACCCCTCGGCTAAATACAGTGTAATATTTTGTTGAAAGTTACTCCCATGTTATTTATATTAGATTGTCTTTATGTAAAACATATTACATAGATATGTATATTTGAAAGTGCTTTGATAGTATAACTGCATGAGGGCATTTAGCCTTGGAAAAAATAGATGAAGGTCACACATTTTCAATAGGTTTCTGCTCCATGCCAAGATGCATCTACATTATTAATTTGGAAAAGATATCTCAATGCATTCTTCAGATAATATGATTACGTACGTTATTGAATGAACAGGTAGATGGACGGTGAAGAGATTATAATGTCCCTTCTACATGAAGTTATGCGAGGGGCAAAAACTAATCTGTGCACTTTCCATTAACACCAAGCGGGTAGAGCAAGAAGTACATATGACTTTTACACCACATTATGTAGCTTTACATCGTAGTAATCACAGTACAAATAAGGAAGTGATAGTCTGTATAGATTCTGGGTCAAAAGATGAGTTTATTTGAACAATATGAGTGTCTAGAATGCGGTCAATTTTCATAATCATCTCTACCAGAAATATTAATAAACAAAGCCATTTATATTAAAGTTTATTTACCTTGTTGTTTGATGATCACTCTCTAAAAAGAGCTAAATGAAAACATAGTAAAGTGAATTTCTACTGATTAGAACAGTGGTTCTGTGACCCCATTTTAACGTCTCAAATTTCTGGCGACCACAGACATTCAAAATGGAAACATTTTACTAAAATTAATTTGTTTCTGACCACGTAATAGTTTGACACAATATGTTGCAAATAAATGCATAATTCCTCAATGTAATGTATATTATTATGGGCAGATGGAAAAAAAGCCAAGTGTAGGTTAGTGCACAAAGTGAGAATTTGTCCTTTGTCAGGATATTATGTACAGTCACTGCAGCTCGTATTTACATGGCTGCCAATTAATACTGACCAAACAATAACTTAAACTATAAGCTGCAGTATCTTAACTGAGCACAATGAACAGTTGACAGATGAACAGTCCCACTTCAGTTTCAGCTTCAGTTTATTGTGTCTTTTATACTTTTTATTATCTTTTTTTTTATCAATTCCTAGCAATTGAGACAACCCTATTTGAATTCCAGACAAAAACACTGGACATTACCTCATTCACTGACAGGTGAATGAGCAGAGAATATTGACTCAGAATACAATCAATATTATATCTATTATACTATAATAAAATGCTCTAAGACTACATAAGTATGGCACCCATCAATATAAAGTGTAGACTTGAATTTGAATTGATGCCAAAACATGTCAATGGCAGTAAATGTTATGTTTATATTATGAAAGT
The DNA here is from genome assembly GCA_020466265.1 of Siphamia tubifer. Lineage (NCBI taxonomy): Eukaryota > Metazoa > Chordata > Actinopteri > Kurtiformes > Apogonidae > Siphamia > Siphamia tubifer. Next base: position 27,208,397 of record CM035790.1, on the reverse strand, counting down.
ACACTTTTCATTTTTAAACATAGCATGAAATAAATAATTCATAATACATAACAAAAATACTAACTCATATGGTTAAGGGTACTGACTATGGTAGATGTTATTGTGACACTCATGGCTCTATTTTAATCACTTGTTAATTCTGCATTTGCTTTCACCTGCGTTACACTGATTATTCTTCGTCTTGGAAAAAAAAAAAAAAAGCCAGTTGAAAAATTGTTAATTGTCTGACTTGAGCTTGAGACGAGGAGCTGAAGCAGCACAAAACATCAACACAACCCATTAATTAACTGGAGTGTGGTGGAATTGGCCACACCTGCCACATTTTTATAATGAACCACAAAATATCTTTACACTTCTCAAAATAACATAAAAAAGATTTGCCTGTGTTGTGTTGTGCGCTGTTGCATTGGCAAGGCATCTCACTCCCAGTCACTCAGTTATTGTTAGCTAATTATTACTATTTTCGGCATGTGAAGAGTCAGCTCATCATGAAATGTTTCTTTTTTTCTCTCTTCGTGTTCTTCTTTTTGGGGTGGGGGTGTAATTTTAACCAGTGAAGTTGAAGTAACACCACAGTCTGAAGAATCATTTCTGAACCTTTGATTTTCTGCTCATGAAAAAAAGAGCAAATTCCTCCAGGATATGAGAATAAACAGCTCCTCACAAGTGCATTTTGTTCTTTCCTTAAAATAAACCACATCATTTATGTTATGGTTCACAAACTTTTTCAGCTGCAGACCCAACAAAGAAGCTGGAATCATTGTCTCCTGGGACCCAAATGTAGAAAAGGTCACCATACGTTAGCCTCATATTTACATTTTCTACTGGATGGTGTGATACTAAAACACTGCACACACTACCTGAGATAAACAGAGCAGTGAAGTGAAAATAAACACTTTAGATAGTTACTTTACTGGGGAGAAGTAGCAACAGGAGATGTTCCATTTGCTGTCTCATCACCACTCATCTGAACTAATGTCTTGAAGATTAAATTACTACTCAAGCACTATACTGTTTAAGTTCTGGACTCTTGATTTTAACCCTAAATTCCACCAGATTGATGCAATTCACTTGAAAATTTATATATTTAGTCCACCTACACAGCCTCCCACAAAATCTGGTGGAAAAAACAACCCTTTATAATATATATATATATATATATATATATATATATATATATATATATATATATATATATATATATATATATATATATATATATATATATATATATATATATATATATATATATGTATAAAAACAGCAGATTAAAGGGATAGTTCACTATTTTATCTCTTTACTCTGGTGCACCGACAGTGTCCTGTGAGTCGAGTTCTGCTCCGGTTTTGGTCAAAGCAAAAGTAGTCCTGGCAGGTTTTCTGGGGTCACGAAAATAAAACTTCTCAAATCAATATATGTTTGAGTGATTTATACATCATCAAACATCATTGATATGCCACATTTTGCATTTACTCAGGTTATCTTTGCGTAATATCAAACTGTGTTTGGTAATTTGATACATCAAAAAATTAGCAAAAATGTAAGAAATAAAAAAAGGGACTATTTTTTTTTTCACAATACTGTATAGCTTCTTGTCATTATCTATGTCTGTGGATTATTCCTCTGTTAGTTATTTAACCTACATTATTTTTGACTTGTATCACAGCTTCCCACTGAAAATGAGCCAAAACATTGTTCACTTTGTCCGTCTTATTTGGTTCAAATAGAAACTGGGTATTTAGCCTGAACTACTGTTGAGAGGAAGTTTCCCATCTGAAAACTTAGTTCAAACAAGACCAAACAACAAAGGCACTAAGGTTTGTGGAAATCTTGTACGTTTCACTAGAAAACTATATCTACTTGCATTTTTCCCCTTACATATTTCTTGGAAAATCATCAAAGAAATCCAAAATAAAACAGCACTGGAGGCCAACTGTGACCATTAGATGCTGGAAAAGTCATTACACTTAGTTCAGATGTTATTCACATTTATTTGAGTTAAGATTTATAATGGTACAAAAGCCTGATTAAAATGTCCCAGCCTTAAAATGATACTGATGGCTCCTAAAAACAAACATAAACCAGAAGAAAGTTATCATTACAGCCCTGATGTATTGAAATGAGCTGCTGTTGTGACCTGCAGGCTTTTGTTTCTGTGTTTCTGTTTGCCCTGGGTGCTTTGTTGCAGCATTTTGTCTAATTTTCAGTGGGATTGTAGATGACTTTACTGGATAAATCTTTGTTTTTTTTTTTTTTCTCTAAAGGCCTACTTGTAACTAGCGGAAAGATAATATTAATTAATTGCAAGATGCTCATCAGTGCAACAGATCAAGCAGCTAAATCGATTTCTGAAAAAAGAGACAGAGATTTGATATAGATATTTCATTTCTCAAAGCACTCAAAAGTCACCTGAATGCATTTAAGTGGTTTGTCGACTGCTGATGCTTTCACTCCTGTGTTTTGGGGTGTTTTGTTTGTTTTTTAAATACTGTGTATTATTTTCTGTTATAGAGAAGAAACTGCAGTGAAGTGAAGAGATCCACTTCTGACAAAATACAAAAGAAGCAAACAATTATACACCTAAAATGTGTTTTTATGTTTATTGAAATGTCACCTCCTTCCTCATGTCCACATCACAGGGTTGGAGCATTTCCAAGAGTAACAAATTGGAAAAAAATACTTTGCTTTTCACTGAGAAGGAAATTAAGAATATATGAGTTATTGCTCTGACTCTAAACTCATTATCTCTGTGCGCACAAATGGAAAATGAAGCTGTGACAGAGTTAATCATGCTGTAAGGGAAAAGAGTATTGGAGGTTTCTATGAAAAATGTTGACCTTAACGCATGACCCAACTACTCAGCTCAATTGTTGTGGGTTTTTTTCCCCCTTTCTTCTTTTTCCCTCATCCCCAATTAAAGATGCTTCCGTCTGCACGTCTGTGTAATGGATGAAGTCAACGGTTCTTGAACTCGACGTTAATTAAACATAAGTGCACATCTCTGTATAACTTATGGAGGTTCAGAGTCCCTTTTCTATCCAGATAATATATTTAACTCCTGTGGGTCATCAAGTCTCCACATGTCATCACAAACAAAGACTAATCTCTGACTTTAGCGTAGAATAAATAAATTGCTTTTTTTAACGGCATGTACCTGGAAGGTCTTATGTAACGTTCAAAGCTCAACAGAGGCAAGAGCCAATTTATGTGATATGTGTGTGTAGGCAACAAGCTGACTGTGCTGTCAATTAAAAATCCTCTGCCTCATCTTGGGAGCTTAGCTCATTACAATTCATCCAAAGCCAACTTTACTCCTTCCTTAAGAGAAATTCGAGGGATTAGGCATGTGTATAGGTGTATGAACCAACACATTATAGGTGTATTAAAAGGATAGGAATGCATAGGAATGGTGTTCGATGTGGATGTGGGTTTTACTTATGTGGCATGTGGGCTGGTCTCAATTTTTACATAAACAAGTGATGGTGATTATTTGGATTGTTCTGCATAATGGTTGGAGTAGATTCTGTTGTCTGGTTCACTAGATCTATTTATGATTTACAGTATCAAGATTGCCGTCCTCCTTCCTTCCTCTATTTGAGTATTATCACTGTGAAAATTATCCTCACTACAATGAATGACCTCACCATAGCACACATTGTTTCATGTATGGTTTTCTTTTGCAGGGATTTACTCTATTTCCTGGGTGTCAATAACAAGAGCTAAGGTCAAGGTCGATGCCAACAAATAAAAGCTGGTTCTGCAACAAAGGCATGGTTAAAAAAAAACATTAAAAAGACAATATATAATAGAGCTGTCAAAATTAATGTATTAACTTGGATTAATCTACTAATCATGATGAATTTGATAAAAAAATTTAATGCAATTAACCCATCTACAATGTGGAATGTCTCTGACAACACATGTGGGGCAGTTTTCCAACTACAGTTAGTATCACAGATGTATACATGGGCAGTTTATCCCGTAATGACAAGTAACAGAACCAACCGATAAAGATGGAAGATAGAAATTTGAGTACAAAACCTCCAATACCAACATAAATTATTTTAGGCACACTCTGGAGGAAGGGATTTTCTTTTCATCTAAGCACTTCCAGGCTAAAATACCACATATCTCACTGCTCCTGCAAACACTGTTCTATGTGAGAAAACTATTCTCAGTTGCAGGCAACACCTTCAATAAGAAGTGGTCAGCTCCCTTTTCGGACAGTGACAACAAGAGAGTTTGTCTTAGTAGCTGCTGACAGAAGAGGAACAGGGCCATATTAACATGGATAAATGTCTGATTAAAAAAAGATAAGTTGTTGTCAAAAGTTGTTTAGATAAAACTGTTGAGAAGATGGTTAATGAACATGTTAAATGCATAGCGTATATATTCTCTTTTTCGTTGAGGTTTTCAACAAACAATAATATTTAGAAAAAGAGCAACAGAAACTTAAAAATGTGATAATAAAAGCTCATTAATGTAATACATTCTATTGAGAAATGGCTTGTACTTTGAAATGGTTCCAGAAGTTGCCTGGTAAATCAATTTACCGGCCAATCTACATTTGTACTCTCACCTATGGCCGTGAGCATCATGACATAAGGACAAGGTCCCAAATACCAATGGTGGAAATGAGTTTCTTCCATAGGGTGGCTGCGCACACCATTAGCAATAGGGCTAGTAGCTCAGTCACCAGGGAGTAGTTCGGAGTAGAGTCGCTGCTCCTCTACATTGACAGGGGCCAGCTGAAGTGGCTTGGACATCTGTTTCAGATGCCTTCGGGGCTCATCCCCGGGGAGGTGTTCTGGGTATGTCCCACCAGGAGGATACCTTGGGAAAGACTTAGGGCATGCTCAAGAGACTACTGTCTTGTTTCCATTACGTGGTACCGGCTAGGCTCGGCTCAAACTTTTTACATTCCTTGAACTAGTTTTTTTGATATCACCTCCACCAAGGTTCAAAATGATACTAAAACCTAAACACTACAGACCACTGAGTGGACAAAGAGTTGTCTCTGTGACTCGCCATTAAAAAAAAAGTGCAGAAATTGACAGTAAATATATCTGGAGGAAATTCTACATGACAACCTACAAAAGTACACTTTACTACAGGAGTTTATCAGGAAGTCTGTGCACGCAACAAAGAAGTAACACATCACATTGCCATGATGTCCAGGTACTCTGAAGTCAGTAGTATCCTATAATGGAAATAGTCTCCAGAAATAGTACCTGGTACCCGAGTCAAGTTGAACTGAGTCAAGTCAGTTCCACTTAGTGGAAACATGGCACAAGTCTCTTGGCTGCCCTGAGAATGTCTCGGGGTCCCCCTGGAAGAGCTAGATGAGATGTCTGAGAAGCGGGAGTTCTAGGAGTCTGTTGCCTCTGCAACCCAGTCCAGGAAAAACACAAGAAAATAGATAAATGTATAAACGGATGACAAAAATCATGCATTTGTAGCAAACTGGATTTTTAACAGAAGGATCTAAATAAAAGCATAGAAGCTTCTGTACCCAAACAGGCCTGAACTATTTGAGGAAATATAGTCATTTTAATACCACAACATGATCCACAAAACATCAGAATGCTACCCAAGAAATAGTCAAGCAACCTCTAACTACCTTAAGTGAAGGGTGCCTGACCTGTTTGCAGCACAGGAAATAGGTTTTGATGTGAGACAATGGTGTATTCATAAAAACAACTGGAACACAAATATCCACCATGCTTCCATCACTAATCCCATATTGTGTCATTGTAGTACTTAATTTTCTAAAGCTAAATAAGATCTTTGTGGATAATTGATGTGACATTAAACTCCTTTGTGTCCAGGCAAGTCACTCACATCAACATTTTACATTGGCAGCTTTAAATGAGTCAAAAGATCCACAAACGTCAATGGTCTGTCATCAAGCAAACTTGAAGCTACATCTTACTTCAATATTCCACACAACACGACTAAAGAGGAAAGTATAAGAATAATAGACTGATTTTCATGAACTAAAATACTGAGGTGTGGGATTCTTAAGCTCAAAAAGCAAATAAAGAAGGTGATTTACACACTTCAGTACAACGTAGATTTCTCACTGTCACTCACTGACAAAGCATTCATGTGTCTGCTGTTGGTCTAAAGTGGGGGAGATGACCCCCAGAAAAACAATTAGATCACTTTACAATCAGGTCTTAAAAGATATGGAAAGGAAGTTAGAGCTGCATCCTAGCTGCCATATACTTAGTAAGTACAGTATATGTATAGTGTGAGGTATGAGGGGGTATGTGGCTGTCAGGGTTAGCACCTTGGAGATGGAATTGCTTTATATTTGTGCCTTGCTACCCAGGGACAGCAGATGGAAAATAACTAGAAGCTACATTTGGTGCCATGGGTTTGTTTTTTCTCATAAGATAAATGTTTTTAGTGCCTGGTCACTCCTAATTAAACAAAATTTACCTTGCTGTGTCTACGTAATAGAAGGTCTTTCCTAAAATGTCAAGTGAATTGGACGATATTGGAAGCCTGTCATATTCCATAAACAACTACCATGTGTGTCATTTTCATTCTGCTGAGAGATTACTCGGGTTGTGCACATTTTCAGTGGAAGAAAAGGAAGTTGTGAAACTAAAGGTTATCATCACACTGTGTCATATTCTAATACTGTCATCTGTTGTGTTCAAGTGTCACTCAGGACTGAAAATCAGTCTTACAATTGCAAAGAAATAATGCATTAATTGGAATATTTTTTTTACTAAAGTATTGATGTTACAGGATTCCCCATCCACGCTGGTGCAGATGTGTTGTGTAATGAATATATTTCTCAATGTATATATTAATAGATTTCATGTGAGATAAAAAAAAAAAATGTGGTTGCATTATAAGTCAATGAGGCATATGGGCCCTGCATTGACCAAAAACTACAAATGCAATGAAATCATTGTTATTGATAATGTTTGACATGTCAAAGACTGCTGAAAAAACAATGTAACAAATGTCTTGTATTATATAGATAATAAAATTATACTTGGTGTTGTTCTAACAATAAAACAAGTGGCATCACATACTCTGATTGGTATTTAAAGAGCTAAAAATCAGAAGATTACTGAACATGTTATGGTTTTGAGAAGAACTTAAGAGGTTTAATATATTTATACAGAAACCCATAGAAAAAATATATGATAGATGATGGTTTTGTTTGTTTTGTTGTATGAACATTGGCTTGAGGGCACCCAGAGGGGAGTGAATTAGAAAGATGAACAAAGCTGAAGTTTATAACTGAACTTGTTACTGCTCACCTTCATGACAGATTAAGCCTCTATGTCTGCTCTTTCAAAACAGCAGAAGGAAATATCTGTTTATCAAATTACCCATATTAATTTAGATGATGCATGAGATTGGTAAACCCTTAAATGCACAACTGTCTGGACTATTTTGGTCCACATTTTTTAAAAAAAATTAATATTTCGAAAATGTCAAAAGCAAAAAGTGAGTGAGTGAGTCAGTCTCTTTAACTTAGGTGTTAATCCCAACTTAACTTACATAGTTAAATTGGCCACTGCAGGTTTACAAGTCCAGGGTCAGAGGTTCAAACTGAAGAAGTCTCTTGGGTGAGAGAGCTAAACTCGAAGAAGAACTACAACGAGGAATGATGACCTGGGCAAATGAGAACCTACACAAACATATTGAAAATGAATGGGAGCAATTTCTACCGGCTTGTGGTAATAACACAAAATCTGTAATTTGATCAATTCTATAAAAGTTAGCTTAAAATTGTTCATGGCATAATGTCAACAACATGTTATTTGGTGAGATATGAAATAATAACAAGGTTTCAATATAGAGATATAACAATAAAACAATCTCTCGGGGTCATTTTTGACCTGGAGCCATAAATAATGTCTAAAGATGTGTTTGCCTGATAATCATTTCTGTCTTTTGTGTGAGTAACTGAGTCAAGCATCATTTTATGAACATTCTGTCTGCTTTGGCCGGTGTATCCAGAGCTTGGGCGGGCCACGGAGGAACTGGGCTCTTTGTTATCAATGAAACAGTGGTGGGTAAACACAAGATAAAGAGGCTGAGCGAGACTCTGCCATGTCTGTTTTCCCATCTTGTCAGTTAGAATGACTCAAGCCATTAAGGCAGTTACCACAACATGCTGACAACATGTTCGGATGCCACCTGGACCCAGATGTGCCTCAGCGGTGGGTAAATGGAGAGAATGATGGAGAGGAAGTTTAGGGGCCATGTCGGCGCCAGCATATGCCCCAACCTGGACGTCCTATTACTCTTCCTCTGATGGTCGCCGGCTGACTCCCAGCGAGAGCCAGAGACAATCAGCCATTGTTATTCTTTATGAAGAGAACACAAAAAGCCACAATGAAAGAAAAAAAAAAGTGGAATCACTGTGAAGTCCTTGGCAACTCAGCTGCATTTTTCCCCATCTCGTCTTTTCATGTGCTCCGTGAATTGAAAAAGGCAAAAAGGTATTGTCGACTGCTGCCCTTTCCTACGCCTGAATACCAGACTACATATTTTCATACAGTGTCTGTGGTTCAATGAAAGTGATCACTTGGGAGGGAGGTTTTGTTTGCGCAGACAATCGGCAGTTCTGTGTCGAATAGACGGGGGACATCGAGATCATAAAGAACAGAACGACGATGAACGAGGAGACAACAAAAGCCCTGCGCTCTCTTATCCCATCTGTGGCGATACAAAAACAGAAAAAACAAAAAAAAACAATAGAGGATGAGCCCGATCAGCGTGTCCAACTGAATCATGTGCAATATTCAACTCTGTGTCACTCAATCTCACTGTGAATATCACACCAGCCTCTCTCACCGCCTCAGTGTCTCTCTTTCTCGTATTAAGCAGAAGGGTATCGAGCAATTACAGACCAAGGTCTCCACTCAGTTGGGGATTCTTTCATCCCATAAAGTTTTACTACAAAGACTGACAGTGACCTTCACTGGGTCAAAGAATCAGGCAAGAGGCATCCGGCGCCTATTTAAATGGCACACACTTTTTTATGAAGCCTTCACAAAAGATTTAGTGGAATAACATGATGTCGATAATACTGTTGATAGAAACCAGCCATGGACGTGTTACCCCAGGAACGTGGTGTGATATTTAAAACTACTTTGTCTTTCCAAGGTTTTCAAACACCATATTCATTCATGTTTATTTTCTAGGTTTACATTTGCAAAAACATTAATTTCATATGTTTTTTTCCTTTTTTGCAACAAATAATGATTAGCATGCATGTCAATAAAGCTGTGCGATATTGAAAAAAATAAGTCATTATGATATATATTTTTTTCTGTGATACATATTCCATTCTAATGAAGTATGGTTTGTTTATAAATATAATTATTCATTCTAGAGTGATTGATGTGATTTTGTAAAGGGAGTATCAACATTTTACAGTATTTTTACTCATTTAATACATCAAAATAAATTAATATCAATATATTTAATACAAATTTCAATAATTAAATGTCCTGTGTGTAGAATTGTGGCCAAAACTGAAACTGCAATCACATCCAAAATACTGCATAGCGTGGTTTCCCCTCCACCTTCCCCCAGACTAAGAGTTACCAGATCCATTATGGGCATCTAATACAAGGAGCTACTATACCAAGCAATGTATTTATGACGTCTGGTTCAAGCCCGAGTTCACTCTGAAGCTAAAGCCCCGGCTCCACTGCTATAACCCTGGTTTACTCTGTAGCTCGGCCCAGGAGACTACACCACTGTCTGGCCCACTGAGAGCCAGCATCGGCCTTCAAATTATACTCTGCTTTTCTCCATCTCCATGTTTCAAAAGCATCTCCTGAACATATCCTTGTTTTTTCTTACTTTGTCTGGATGCATTTGTGAATAATTGGAGGCATTTTAGGTGTAATAATGTCAGGCATTTGTGACCAGAAATGTTCCGGATGCAGCTCAGGCTCAACCTGGAAACTGAAATGCTACCAAGTATGTGATTGGTTGATAGGTAATGGGTGGAGCATCAACCAAAACACCAAATGACAACATAAACATTATTTAGGCTCAGACACTTAGCTTTTCAAATGCAATTGTTCTGGCTGTTCTACTACTGTCAGTGATATCGATATTTGAAATGAACAGGATTCTTTAAGGTCTGGTGACAGTCAGGACCATTGTATGATTAGTGGAAACAAACTTCCTATATACGACAATTTTTATAGGGGGCCAGGTAAATGACAACAAAGTCCAGGGTTAAATATTGGCTTTTAGACAGAAGGCACATCATTCTTTCCATACTCACAAAAAAAAAAAATCCCTCAAACTGATGATTTTCCTTCTGCTATAACATTGTCATTTCTAAATCATTCTGAAGTTTTGATCGACAACAACAGCGTAGGGCCTAGTTATGTTGTTTGACAAATAAAAACAGAGGAAACTGACTTTTGGAAAATATATCATTATATGAACCTGCCTGCATATACTGTCATTGATCAAACTTCATGGGTTTTGCTGGCAAATCAATGTTGAAGAAGATGACAGTATTTCCACTTTTACTACAAAGCCTCTCAGCATCCAAATGGGTCATATCCCATGACCTTGAAAAGATGACAAACTGCAGTTTGTCAATTATTTACATGTATTGATAGGATTAGTGGATCAACAGGTATCAAACATTTTGGCTGGATACCATTGGATAAAAGGCTGATTTAAGACATTGTCTCTGCATCACATTTATTCTATAACATATAGGGAGAAAGATCCCAAACTGAAGAAATCAGCATAGTTTTTTATTTTATTTTTTTACTTTTTTCTTTACATCGAGCAGCTTACAATGCACACTGGATGTCAGTGTCTGTGTAGAGTTAGGTACCGAAAGGGTTTCATTCGATACCAAATAGGTAGTTTCAAAACCCTATCGGTTCCTAAATGGTATTTAATTCGGTACTTTACAAAGAAGAAAATAATAATAATTACAACCAGAGACATACATGATTGAACCATAACATCAAAATCTGTCTGACAAATGCCTAAACTGTGAGACCAGATCTCTGTTACAACTTATTAACCTGTTATTATTATTATTATTATTATTATTATTATTATTATTATTATTATTATTATTACTACATCTCATGTCACCGGTCAAGGAATTCACAAACAACAGTTACTTATTTGTAGTTGCTACTAAAATGACTCACTCTGTCACTGTCATGGTCCAGTATTTCCACAGTCGATGGTCTGAAGCTTCATCTCTTGGCTCTGGCATTTCCACACTGCGTATTTTATCATTTCTAATGCACTATTAGCACAGTGCTAGGCTACTTAGCTCTTCTCAGAGGCTTTAGTAAACACTGTGTGTCACCAAGTGCTTCATTAAATTAGACGTATTCCAAACTTTGCACATAAATGTCTTTAGACACCTGTGGAAGAATCTGGAACTCCTTGAGAACTGTAAATGCACGTTCCACATTTTCGCCTTTGACATCTCGCTGTCTGCACCGCTGCGTGTGCGTGCTTCCGCTTGTGTGCACTTCCGTTTCACAGTGAACAGAGGGTATAATTAAACAACAGCTGAATATATGTGTGATACCGAAATTCACATTAGAGTTCAGTCTGGTTACTAGATGTTTGCCCCAGTTGCATTCCTATACCGACTTTCGGTACCCAACCCTATGCCTGTGTGAAATATAAAATTAAAATATCCAGTACATATGTGGTGTGTTTTGTACAGAACAGGTGCAATGCCTTCCAAGAGTAAATATTTTAGTTGTCATTTAGGAACCTTTAAAATGGTTTTCCACAAATAAAGAAGTTAAATAGTACACTTGTGAAGATAGGACCGTTCACTTTTGCTTCCAAATTAAGATGTCGATTAATCAATCATCAAGAGTGTTGTAAATTAATTTTCTGCCAACTCAATACCTGTAATTGATTCATCATTTTGGAGGGAAGGATGTTGTGAATCGAAGCAGTGTGCAGAGAGCAGTATGAGCCTCTTTATATCTCCACCTCAGTGTTCGTAATGTCATTGGGAGAGACACAGCCTCTTGTGACTGCAGTGATGCCACTGCACTTAAAAAGGGTTTAGAGCACAAATCAATCACCGAAGTCTGACAAATGAAAAGTATCACAAACTTAGACTTTTAATCTGCCAAACAATCTGGGCTAGGTCACCTCTCTGATTTGGGGAAGATTTTCTCACTTTTTCAATCTACCCCACAGGCTATCTTCATCTTCCCCCAACACGAGGCCAGCGGGGGCTTGTTTCCCAGCGCTAGGCCACCCAGGGGAAATGTAATTCCCTTCCTCTGGTCGGTCAGGGAGTGAGGACTAGGTGGAGGAGGGGGACGGCAGGGGGGGGGAGGGGGAGAGACGCTGCTTGGGTGCATGATTAGAAGCAGAGGATGTGACTGGATTGTTGGCGCTACACGTGCATGTTTAAGGTGATCAGAAAGGCTGCCGAAGTGCTACATAAAGCAAAACAAATGACCAGCTGTGATTCACAGGTAGATGGGGCAAGCATCAAAAGCTCAGAGCACCGGCACCTCCTCCCCACCCGCTGGTGTGGCTCACCCGGCCTCCCCATGCGCCTACCTGCAGGGCAGCGGCTGCCTATGATGGAGAAGGCAGGTGAGGGAACAGGGACCCCTCTCTGTCCATTACTCATAAGCGTCCTGGTGTTTCCAATCCCCATTCACAATAGGGTTTTTGAGTGATCACACGGCAAACACCAGGGTCACATGCTGAACTGATTATAGTGCTCTGCGAGAAGGGGAGGGCCTGGCTGGGGGCGCACTCTGCTCCTCTAACCTTTAACTGCACATGCAGCTGCTGTTCTTCCACACTGCAGCTGGAAAACACCGCTCACTGGGAGTTGTGGATCTCTGCTCACCAAGGTTAAAGCACTGATGCATCTGTCTTCACTTTCACTTGAGATACAGTACTTTGCAGAAGTCTTAGGCCACTTTCATCTTTGTTGTTTCTTGAGAACACATGCTCATTTCTTATTCTCTTTTCTTCACGGACAGAAAGGAAAGACAGGAAATATGTGGACGGGTTTACAGGACACACACCAAACTGAACTAAGTGAGTTATAAAGTTGAAAGTCAATATTTAATGTGACCTCTGACCACAGGTTGCGGTGGACATTTTAATTGTCTGTCATTTTGATGGACAAGGTCATAAAAATCCTGTCATAACACATTATTATCCATCATTTCAAATTATTTTTTTTAATGATTATGATACATATTTAGTAGTATTTCATATTCAAAACCCCTCAATGACACAGCAACAGTAGTTTCTGCTGGCTGATAAATTAACATGATATCATGAGTCAAGGAAATATACATGGCACTGTTACTTGCAGTGTTCCATGTATGCATTATTAGTATGTTCATGTCACATTAAATACCACACACTGAGGGTTAGGGTTATGTGAACTGGAGATCTTGTCATAAATTGACACAGTGTTCAATAAGTAGAAAATGCATGTGTAAAGCACACCAAACGCCATAAGAAATGTCATGATATACAACACGATTTCATGACATCAGTCTCTGATAAATGTTATCAGTATTAATTACTTGTCCTCCATCCTCCACTGTCCTCCAAAAAGTATTGTTAGGTAACGTCGGCTAAACAATGAGACAAGACCTGACAATGACTGATTAATATGCACACTCACAATCAACTGGACAGGGGTAGTACTACAGGTGAACAAACTGTCAACTACTGTTCAGCGTAGTTGTGGACGGTGGTGCTGTAGGGTTACATAGAGGTAGGATACTGGCATGGACTCTTAATTCCTTTTTAAGAGACAGACCAGAGATCCTGAAAACAGGTTATGTTTACAGTGTTGTGTGAAAACTTTTTTTTTGGTAGATTAATCTCAGTATTTTTATCTGTCAAAATGATGGATGTACTTCAGAATGTTCCATCATCTTAAAAAAAAAGTGATGGAATATTTTCAGTTAATGCAACCTCTGTCTCTGACCCCATGACAAGCAGCAATTAAAAGCATCTGACGTGTTAAATGAAACCTGATACAAAACATCAGAAAATCAATGTCATAAATGTCATATTGCTGGAACCAAAAGAGATAAAGACTAACTTGAGCACTTGGGTTTATATGGTTTTTGTCCCTGCTGTACATCCCTCACATATATCCAGATTGAATCCGAATATGTGTGTCCTTTAAAACTGTTGCACAGAAATGTATAATTTGACGTTTTGTAGTGCAATTTTAATTTATAATAGTTTCCACAGAGCTGTTTGAGACAGCCAAATACTTTTTTTCAGTCAATTTTGACAATTATCAGAGTAAATGGACAATCACATTGAGGTTTTTTTTAATCATAAAGGATGTTTGGTGATGAGTGAAGGTTGAAGAAGCCAGATGGATAAGTGTTGTTTTAATTTATATGTAAAGCGAGATGAAATTGATGTGAAACACAGAAAATAACTGTAATAAAACCAATTACTGATTAAGAAAACAGCTGTTAATTAATCATGTCGGCAATATAAAAAATATTCAAGCATTGAATATTGGTAATTTAATACTAATAATATTAAGTGCAATATCAGTCTGTGCAACTATGTAATCAATAAAAGCTCCAGTCATAACCTCTATTGTCTGGTGATATTTTGGGTTAATTGACACTGAGTGGAGAGTGGTCCTGTGCAAAACATGCAAACAAATGAAATTGACTCCAGTTTATGCAGGTCTTATACCATCTGCTTTGAATATTTAGAGACTCCTAGATGAATAATCTGCCCTCAGCATCTACCCTGATAAAGTATGTACATTCTTAAAAGCCCAAAAAGGGCCCAACTCTGCAAACTATTTAGTGCTACAAGTTCTGCATACACATCAGTTGTATTAACAGGCATAGGTATTATCACAAATACTGTCCTCAATAATCCCTGCATGGTTTTTGCCACAAAAAAAATAAAAATAGAAACACATGTAGTGTAGCAGGTATAAGACCAAAGTTGTTAAAGACCTAAGTGGGCCTTCAGAAACCTAGCTCCACCTCATGTGACAAACACCAATGTAAACCAGACCCAGCCACCCTGTTGATGTCTTTAAATCTGTTATGATAGCAGTCTTCCTGTAAGTAAGTGCAAGTCTCGTGACGGCGGTTCCTCGCCAAAGCCTCTCACCGATTAATCCGGCAGATTCACCTTTAATATCCAATGGCGCCAATGCATTTTAATGCAGCCTGAGATCTGGGGGATGAGACCTGTCCTTAAAAACTTGCTCTCCCTCCAGGCTTAAAGGAATGCCTGTCCTCTCTTGGCGTAATTGAAAAAGATGGATCTCACCAAGTGTTTCACTGACGCAGCGGGGAGGAATTGGATTGGGAAATGTGTTCTGTATCATATTGCTATGTATGTGTTCGCCGGCGGCTCGCACACAGTTGGTGAGAGCAACGTGTTCGGCTGCCCATATTGAAAGGCAGGAAAACAGAGAAGGGGAGAAATTTGCAATTTTATTACTACTTTAATGGATTTCTCTATCATTCAGGAATTGCACTTTCTAATGCATTGGGCCCATAAATACAAGGTTCAATAGACAGCCGCTCTGCTCTCCTCATTATTCATACATTCAAACAAATTAGAACAGAAGGTTGAATAAAATATTCTGTCCGTTTCCAACGTGACACCATCAGAACTTGATCATGCATACAATATAATCGCCACCATACTATAAAATGTAATATCTAAAACTTGCACATAGCACGGCTGCACATGTATCTACAAATACTAATCATCTGTAATGTCACCAAATAGTGCTGAGTGATTATTGACTGTCTCAGGTGAAAATTGGACCAGCTGCTGCCGCTCTATCACTCTTACGACGCAAAGTGTTATGAAAGCATAAGTATTAAATCACCAGGTATGAAATGTCAGTAAAGTCTTGTTAATACAATACAATGACTCACTATGTTTTCAGAAATAATTTATTCTCCTCAGTTTGTAACAATAAGCTGTTTTTTTGGTTTGTTTTTTTAACCTGCCTTATCTGATTTGTAGTGAAGCCTCACACTGGGACAGTTAGAGGGAAGAAAAAAATAAACATCCTATATTTTTACAGTCGTTTCACTTGTTTGATGTATCTCTCTGAGTATATTGATTTCCAGGATAATAATCAAACTGTGCTGTTGCGCGCGCACACACACACACACACACACACACACACACACACACACACACACACACACATATATTAATATATATATATATATATATATATATATATATATATATATATATATGATCATACACACACACGTGCACTCTCTGGTTAAATCTAACTCATGTAGGTTTATCTACACAGTAAATTTTGCAGTGTTAAATCAACACTTAGAGAGTTAATTTGGAGACAATGGGACCAAATACACTCTAGAAGAAGTTAAATAAACTCTCTAAGTGTTGATTTAACACTGCAAAATTTACTGTGTAGAGTAAAGATAGATGTTTTATGAGTTACACTGGAAAGATTTACTCAAGCTCAGTCAGCTGTGGATGGTAAATTGTGTTGTGTCAATCTATTATGTGAACAACATGGTTTTAATTGACAGCAATTTTAAAAGCTGATTAATCATTCTAAGTCATTCATCACATAACGGCAGCTTTTCTGCACATGGTGTCATCATAAACTCAACCTCTGTTTTTATATTGTTTAATTTTACAAATCAATTGAAACAAATGAATTACAGTTGGTTAATACACATACAACTAATACAACTACAACTACTAATATAATTAAAATGTACAGTGCAGCTGTGAGTCTCAAGGGAAACTAAAGATAAATTAATGAGTATTTGTGCTTTATTGCTATCATTGATTATACAATCAGCATATGTGCACACAAAAGGAGCCATTTATTAATGGAAAATTAGTTTATTAATCAAAAAAGTAATTAACGCCAGGGCTGTGCTATTTATTTTCATTATCAAACACATTTTGTAATTAAGTGTAAAATAATTTCCCATCCAGTTCAGAAACCTGAATTTGGAAATCTGTCAATAACAATATGAGTTTCAAATTGTATCATTATATATTTATAAATGACAACAACAAAAACTGATGATCTGAATCAGTATATGTATCAATAACATCATTCATTCATTCATTCATTCACCATATAGTGACTTTTTGACACCAGTCTGTCCCGACTCTAGAGCAAAATGAAACAAGAACTTTAAAAAATGGGCTCTTTCTACCTAATCAGCATGTGCAAGTGCAAAAAGATATTCCTATCTGTTGTAAAAAAAAAAAAAAATGAAGACAATGATAAAAATCTCATATTTAAGAGTATGAACCTGAGGATTTGCATGAAAAGTTTTAATCATAGTTTCTTTTTTTTTCTTTTTTCTTTTTTTTTTAAATTTCCCTGTCGACTCTGGGATTATTATCATTAATGAAAGCCCATTTATGGCTCTGGGTTGTAATACAGAGACCACAGTGAAACACTGCTCTGTAGACTCTACAGTATAACTACAGTCCATGTCAGCAGTGAAAAACTCTTCTCATAGTGGAAGAAATGGAAACTCTAATGATTTCTTCTGGCTCTGCTTAGTTCACTCTACCTGTACAGCACGAAGGGAACTTGCATCTAAGTAGGCCTGTCACATTTATATCATAATGACCTGATTATTTGAGCTGACTGTGATCATTCTGCACAATGGACTCCATTCAGCCGTACGAAAACAGCTGGCTGAAACTAACAGAAATGTTGTATTTCATCATTATTTCCAAATCATTTTCCACCGTTTCAGGTTTGACGGATGTTCTTTTAGTAACGTCAACTGGTTGTGACCCCTTCCCTTCATTGGCTCCAACTTCAGCTCAACAGAGAATCAGTCACACCAACTGTTCACCTCCAGCCAAAAAACTGCTGATAATGTACCAGCAGCATTTTGGCAACCAGTTACAGACATTAACATTTTCTTTTTTGTTTTGTTTTGTTTTGTTTTTGTTTGTTTTGGCCATAGTGCATCATCAATAAAGCAAAGTAAATATAGGAATAAACTACTAATCAATGGCTTAAAAGTTGAAAACTGTACAGTGACTGACATATTGCACTGTACATTCCAACAATAAATGTGAATGTAGTGATTACAATGGTTGATATATTTGTTGTATTCTGACTTTTAAATACATCAGCAACAAATAATCACAAATGCTCTGTCATTGATTTACTTTTGCTAAATCTCTTTCCAATATCTATGGTGAATGACGTTTTATGATGTTATGCAAATACTTCTTCTCTGAATTAAATATTGTTGAGACATCCTCACATGACCTCCATAATGTTGTATAATCAGCATATTATTATTATTATTATTATTATTATTATTATAGATTCTTTTCAGTTTTACTTCACATGTTGCTCATTGAACATTTTCTGCTTAGTGCTTTTATGGCCTCTATGTGAACTACAGAACTCTAATATGTTTTTCAGATATTCAGTGATTATGGACAAGTCCAATGAAACTTGACATTCCTCCTTTGCTATTTTGTTCCTTTCTTGTATTTATCTCCAACATGTGCTGAAGAGACAAAAAAAAATCATTGCATATCTCAATATACAAAAATAATTACAGGCCATGTCCAGCATTTCTGCTTCCTTACCATGTATTTCATACAAAAAATATCATTACTTTTGCATTAGTTTTATACATATGTAGGGCAGGACAAATATTCTGCACCCTAAAATGACAGTTAGCAAAGTTTCAGGAAGTAAGGAAAAGACTGACAGGTGGATAGGTGCGGTGTCAGCAATGATGCAGAAGTATAGGTCTGTTGTGGTGAAGAGGGAACTGAGCCGAAAGGCGAAGCTATCGATTTACCAATCTACATTCTTACTCTAACGTATGGTCATGACTGAAAGGACAAGATCATGGATACAAACAGCCAAAATGAGTTTCCTCCACAGGGTGGCTGGGTGTACCCTCAGAGATAGGGTGAGGAGCTCAATCACCAGAGAGGAGCTTGAAATACAGCCGCTGCTTCTGCACATCGAGAGGGGACAGCTGAGGTGGCTCAGGTATCTGTTTTGGATGCCTCCCGGACGCCTCCTTGAGGACGTGTTCTGGTTATGTCCTGCTGGGACAAAGCTTTAGGGAAGACCCAGGACACCCCGTAGAGACTATGTCTCTCGGCTGACCTGGGAACACCTCAGGGTCTTTCCAGAAGAACTAGAGGAGGTGTTTGGGCATTCCTGCTTAGACTGTAGCCTCCATGACCAAGCCCCAAATAAGCGGTAGACGGAGGGAGGGAGGGAGGGAGGGAGGGAGGGAGGGAGGGATGGATGGATGGATGGAAACCGGAAGAGCCCTGCCGGCACCCCTGCCCTGGATTCACGCATAACCATAGTTATGTTACCTTTCATCTCTGGCATTATTGAAGACGTGACATGTAAAAACCTCTTGGTTTTTATTTGAGGAAATACAATTGTGTATCTCTACTCTTTACTAATTGCATCTGTAATACTGGTGTCTATTACTATTCATTGTCTCCATTAAATAAACATAGAACACTGTATAATTTGTCATTGTTATAGGTTTAAATGCCAATAATGGGCCTTATTTACATTAGTTGTTATGCTTACATTAGATAATATAATTCAATAGTGTCATAAATATGTACTTGATATTTAATGGTCATAAGTTGTGTCCTGTTTGTGCCCACTCCCATGTAAACATAGTTAAAAGCAGGTCTTTATCCACAAAGAAACAGTCAATTAGCAGCCAATGGGACAGCGAGTAAAGATAGCTGGCTTTTACAGTGACAAACAAGATCCAAAAGAAAGTCTGACCTGTCAACTGGGAGACCCTCCCACCCCCACACACACCCCCCAACCCCCCGTGCCACCTCACCCCTGCCTTTCAAGTCTAAACTGTTTTCATAAAGCAGAGCTCTATGGCCAGCCAACTGGAAGGAAGAAGGATGTCAGGGGGGAAAAAAATCAAGACGTGGTGATAAAAGAGAAAAAGATCAAGTGTGGATAAAAGAGATCAGCTCATCCGTCTGACTAAAATCGAGTGACAGGCAAAGACAGAGGATATGAGAAGGGAAGGGCTGCAAGACAACAAAATGACTCTGAACTAAGAGAGAGAAGGGAGGGGGGGGATCGCAGTGCAGGAATGGGCACATTATGAGATAGATGGCAATTTGAATGACTCCAAATGGACTCATAACACGTCTGCTGTAGCTGCTGCATAAAATTGTGTCTGAAATGAGGTCGTTGTAGTTTTTAACACTTTCATCTCAGTTTTGATGATAATCAGTTGTTTTGAATTTTAGCTTCAGGACAGCACATGCAAATCGAGCCACAAAGCATGTATTAAATCATTCATAAAATTAGTATTCCAGTGTTTCTGTGCAGCACTGATTCCAAAGAACAACACTGGTATAATTAGTGTCCGTGCTATAAAATACCAGCGAGTCTGTACTGCCATATTATTCCCTCAGAAACTAAAATACACGGCACAGCAGCAGTAATCAGACAGTTTAAACAGTGTTGGCTCTTTCCAGAGTGTTGTACAATATAAAACCCAGGTACACCACTACAGCAGCAGCTATCATTAGACAGTAAAAGTGTCATGGGGAGCTTGGAAATGGAGTGCATCTAATCAGGGCAAAGGAAAGAGTCCCTTCCTCCTGCCTCCCAGAGGAGGCAGCTGTTCCCAGGCCCTCCACCACTTGTTCATTAATTACTGTGAATTAATGCTTTTCTGCCACCGAGAATAAATAAAAAGATTGTGGTAAGGCCTCACTAATCAAGAGTGGCTTTTATTAAATACTGTGAAAATGTCAGCTGGTCGTGACTCAATTGGAAGAGAACAATCTGATCCGGCTCCACTCCAATCAAACATCATGTCTTGCTGGTCAGGGCTAAATTGCCAGCACCTGTTTCACAAGACCTCAAGATGCATTGTCTCGGTCCGGAGTGAAAGTAGGAGTGGAGGGGGTGATGCGAGGGGATTGGGGGATTTGAGAAGGGGGCTGCTGGTTTGTATCCAGGGCCAACCTTCACTGCGGCTGTGGGTTACTTCAGCCTCTCAGGAATCTACATCAAATACAACTATTGACTTCCAGCGGCTGCAGTGTTCCAGTGGAGGAGCCTTTTGTTTGGTCAGTTTTGTCTGTCTGCCGGAGTGAGACAACAGCGACTCAGTTAACCTGAGGCTCAACTAATCAATGTATTGCCATCAAATGAAATGTGACTCGTCCCTATGGTAACTAGTGATGCAGTTAGCAGCCATTTTTCATTATTGATTCAACTCTGGACTGGAAAAATAATAATAGTGTTTACTCTGTTGTGTTAGAAAATGGCAAAATTGGTATTTTTAAGTCACAAAGACAACGTCAAGAGTAATTTCTTGGATCTTGACAGGATATTTTACAAATTACCACTATTTGTAGAAGTTTTTTTCGGTAGCAGTTGATTGAAAATACAATTTTCGGGATTAGATTTGTTTGTTTAGCTTCATGTATCAAGTCGGAACCACTAACTCATTCCTTGTGAACTTGTCTTTTAAGAGAGACAAATAAATAAATAATAAATAGTGATAAAATTCAGATATTTTGAATATTTGGATGAAAAATGTAGGGCAGTCCAAAGTGATAAAAAGCCAAAAAACTGGAATTTTTACATAAACCCAGATTGGAGAACCCATTAGTGACCTCATATGCTCATGAATTAACAGTTTAGGATTCATTTGAGATATTCTGTTTGATTGTAGCGCCCCAAATTATGATCACAATCATGACAAAAATTCTGGGGAAACTGATTTCAAATTTGAATTCAGCATCAATGATTGGATATTTTTCTCTCTAGAAGCAGGAGAAAGAGAAAAAAGGTCATAATTCTACGCTTCCATCAGTGTGAATATATTCTGTTTTTTTACCTCTATGAAAGCAAAAGGAATTCTTTCAGGTTGAAACAACACAAGGCACTCAAGGACATCATGTTTTATGTGTGAAACTATTGCTGCTATTTTGACCTGGACTCCCAGGAGGTAAAAATATTGTATTCCTCAATAAAGGATGAATACAATAAGTCTAACTTACCTTTGGAAACTGAACAATGGCTTGATTGAATGATAGGGAAATAACTGTTACATGCAGCAGTAATCACATGCCTTCTGATGTAAAACTAAGTACATGTGATTTTATTTTCTTCTGCCTATGCATTAATAATACACACAGTGAATATAGCTGTTGTTTTTATTTTTGGCACAAAAAAAAATAATGTTCAATTTGTTATCAAGATTTCAAAAAGCTGGAGCTTAGAAGTGGTTAGTGACAAATGTATACTGCAATGACTATTGGGTATGATTCAAAGTTTATGTTGTGGAATATACTCTTTTAATTTACATGTTGTGATGTCAAATTTACATGTTGTGATGTTGTGATGGGCTGCTTCTAGTAAAACTGAAGTTGAAATATATTTAATGAAAGTTTTATTTGTGTTCTTTTTGTCATCCTATCCTCAAAATAAATTAACTAACATTAGTAGAATGTAAAATTCAGTAAGCTTTAGTAGCCTTATAGCCAAATCTGTCATTGTCTATTAAAGCTAAAACTAAATAAACTTTACCAACTCAGGGCCATGCTTCACTTTAAATAAACACATGACCTATGATGAAGTTAGGATTGAAGTGGCACATGTCCCCCATTTATAAGTGCGAGGTGATTGCGAGTGATTTGGCATGTTAACGTGATACCTAATTCATGGAAAAACTTTTAATTTGTTCACTATATAATTACAGTATATAATTCTGTAGCTTTTTGGAACTTTAAGTTGCCAGTAACTATAATAGCAGTCGTGAAAACACTACTGAAAAGTCGGCATTCCTGTTTCTCCCGTCTATACCTGAACCAGTTCCATCATTTAGAGAAGTCTATGTCACCTCTAATAAGCAGAGAAAACAGAAATTATGGAGACAGCATTTCAGCAGGCGAACGGCTGATTATAAGGCGACAGGTGAGCTCCGGCCCGTTGATACTCACAGAAACATATGCTGTCATCCACACACAGCTGTTCCTCAGACAAATTGACGAGCTGATCCTCTCTTTCCCACGTCCAAAACTCTGCCATTCGGCCCCTTGGGTGACAGGTTGTAACTGACTGGCTGTTGACATGCTGTACGTTCTGAAAGCAGCCCTTGGCGACTTGACGAGCTGGTTATATTAGCCAGGTTGCGTTGAGCTGACGCAGACCAGTTCACTCTGACTTCTCCGTGCATAATCTTGAAATGGTTTTGTCTCATTGTGAGTCTTTAGACGTTAGACAGCACCCTCCACTTCCATCATCATCACATCACCAAATGAAGAAGCATGTTTAGGTAGAACCATGTCCATCCATCCAGGATTCTTCACAAACTATTGAGTCAATGTCACAGAGAACTGAGGAGATTCTGGAGGCTCAGCTCATGATGATCCAAATCTGATCTTTTCACGTGTGTACAACTCACATATGTCCTTTCAGGGCATCCTACGCTACACAGTCACACTGAATTTAATATTTGCAGTTCTGATGTCAGTTCTAAAATCAGATCAGAATCAGACCTGCAGGTTTTGATGAAAGATTATAACTACCGATCACCAACTCAGAAATGTGTATATTTTCAACTCAAACACACATGCTAATGCATGTTTGAGAATAAAGAAGAGTACTTTTGTCTGTGCAGATTCACTAAATCAAAAATATCTATTGCAGAGGTCTTACGATAATTTATTTGATTTATTTCACTCTATATCCATTTAAATGCCACTACAATACTATGATGCAGTTAAAATTAGCTTAAACTTGAGCCACCATGTAAAACATATTATCATTAACCTTGGTCACTACAGTGGACAGTTATTCTACAGCTGTTCTCTTGTATATCCGTAGGTTTGGATTTTTTTGTTTATTTTTTTTCCCCATATCAGCCATTTCATACCATTACTGTGACTTGGCTGTTCTTAATACCTGATCTGCATTAACATGTTTATGTGTAAATCAATTGCTTGTTCTTTTTAGACTGTTATTAACAGACTTCTTATTATTTCATAGTGTTCTGGTAATGCATTTTAAATACACATCTCTTCACTTCAAAGCTTAAACATGTTGTCCAGCGGTAACGGTACATTTTCGGTTTATCAGCCAAGCCTAATGCTTATGCAATGATATTCATCACAATACAAAACTATATTATGACATTTGTCATCATTGGTTTCTAGCCCTTACCCCTACTAATGTAAAACCTTCTGTTGTAATGCAGTAAAGTAATATAATCAGAGTTTGTCAGGGGCTGGTGGTGGCTTTGGCCGAAGTTTGTAGGCTGGAAAATCCCTGGCAGCCATCGCACTGAACCAAGGTTTGAGGTGGTTTATTTAGTCCAGGTTTTGCTCAACTGCTGTGTTTCTCCAGAAGCTTAGGACCACATTCTCGGTAAAACTATCGCGTTCTGAAAAACTTCCTTAAGACTTAAATAAACAACAAAAAAAACATGAGGACAGAAGACAGATGAGGACGAATACGACAGCAACTCGGCTGATGAGAACAAATGGGTAGCCCTGTGATACATTGTGAGGATGACACATCACATCCAAACACCGCAACGGTCTATAATACAACACCGCTTCAAACAGATGGAGGAGAGAACAGCTGCGTGTTTTAATTGGTCACACATGCGATATCAAGCACGCAGCCCATCTCAAATGCTAAGGATGCTTCTCTCTGTTCAATTTTCTCCCAGATAACTTGGAACGATCATTCAGCACAAGGACACGAGCGGCAACTCTGCTTCCTTGTGTTTGATGCTCACCCTCTGTTTACAGTATCAGTACAATACCCACTTCCTGTTCGGGGGTATGAAGCGATCCGTCTTTGTGCCATAAAACAACCCAGCAGATTTACCACCAAATGTAACTTTGAACCACACACTTTTATGACAGAAGAGGCGACAATAAAAGAACAGCAGCAGTGCCTGACTTGTACACGGTGGATGCAACACGACAGGTAGTCACATCAGAAGGACGAAACAAGAGTGAAACTAACTGTCCCAGTGTAGCCTGCAGATGACATGCATACACTTTAATCAGTATTATTTAATAGAGTTAACATATATTAAAAAAGGGAAGTTCTTTCAGTGTCATCTCTGCCATTTTATCACTGGTTGTAACAAATGTTTGTCCATTTATCTGGAATTTACTTCACTCTTTAAGCACTTTGTGGGCATTTGTTCAATGGTAGATTGTTTTGTGTATTTTCCTTTTCATTTGGTTGATTATTGTGTTTGATTCTGTTAACTTATTGACTTCATTCTCTTTGCTATTTCGTTCATTTTCTGTCACAATGACTTCCTGTCATATATTCTCACTTTGTTTTGTATTATGTTCTTATATTTAGACTTGTTCTCCTGATTTATTTTGTTAATTATACACGTTTGATTATTTTGTTCTTTTTCTTGATTATTTGCAATTTTGTTCATTAATATAATTAAGTCATGTAAAAATTGTGTAATTTTTTTCTTCCTCATTTACTTTTTTTGTTTGTTTTCTGATTTTTTAAAATAAATTTTCTGGATATGAATTCGTGATCAGGTAAATATGCATTTTTTGTGTGTGTTTTTCTGATGTAATTTGTCCTGAGTGGAAAAAAGAAGATTAACGCATTAAATCAAATGTGTGTTAGTCTAAATCATTTGTGTTGATAGTGCTTTTAAAAGTTTAAATCCCTCTTTAATCCTTTCAGTATTTGTTGTGTTTTTGTAGTTGTTGTGTTAAAACCTCTTCATCTGAGTGCAACAGAGGATGAGGCAATGATAAAGTAAAATCTCCATAAAACAAAGTGTTAAATTAATACAAAGCTGAAGGTGACAGACTGTGCAAAGCCAAGACAGAAGGAAGTGTTGAATTTGCCAAGACACCAGGTTTACTGGCCAATATCTGGCACATTATCTGTGCCCTCATCTTAGTTAAGTCAATCATGAAGAGTTTCTCCACAGTAACAATTTCTGCTTTATCTCCTCCTCAATGACAGAAAACAGAAAACATTTGCCCTGTGGATCAAGCAGGACATCATCATAGACTATGAGGAAATGACTTTTTTGTTGACATATATATATATATATATATATATATATATATATATATATATATATATACACACACACACACAATGATTACAATAATCTCTCGAAACTACAACACTGAAGAAAATAGCAAAGTTGCAATAGCCTCATTCTAGGATCATGTAAATGATGTTTACTGCAGATCTACAATGATTGATTAATTAGTCATCTACGGGTTATTAAAAAATACTATTGAAATATTATTAAATATATACTTAAATTATTATGTCTCTGTGACATGAACTCTTGAATCAATGTCTCTGGGCTGTGGATCAAATAAAATGCTTGAGGATCAACCAATCAATTATAAAGGAAGATTATTATGCTACAACAAACAAGTGTTTAAACCAATGAAACCGACAATAGGAACAAAACACTAAGGAAAAATGCAGATCTATCATCATCTCGTTGTGGGAGCATCATTTTTTTTACATTTTACAGACCAACTTCAAAGGACTAAATCCTCCACATTCACACATTAATTAACAATGAGAGTAATTATTCATTATTGCAATGCCGTGATGACCTGATCTGATCTTAATTTATCACATTATCTACTTTTACGATTCGTTCTTAAATAAAATTAATTACAATGCAGTCCAAACTTTCCCACTCAGCTCAGATGTACACTAATACATGTTGCTAGGCTAGTAAGTTTATTTCTTTCAGTTTACAGTGTCTGTCTACATTGAAGAGTTCAGCTTTAGTTCACTTGTAGAGTTTACGTAAAGTGTTGTTTTGCTGCTGCTGAAGAAATTACCATGCAAAAGTCTGTCTGAGCTCTGACATAAATGACAGTTTTACACAGATGTTTTAGATGTATGCTATGGGTGGTGCAGTGCCGTAGCAGGTAGCACTTTTCACCTCACATCAAGAACAATTAATCTGTTCTATCTGTGCAGGTTTCCTACACTTTCCTGTATGATTAACATATCTGCATATACATGTGCATCTCAATAAGTTGTGACAGACATACAGACAAACAGACAGATAGATCCCACAGAGACTGATATATTCCAAGTGCTTATTTATTTACAGTATGATGATTATATTTGCAGCTAATGAAAACCAAATCTGAGTATTTCAGAAAATTATAAATGAATCAATCTGAATAATATTCAAGGGCAATAAAAAAGGATTTTCGACTTAGACATTCAAGGAGGGTTTATTGTCATTCAAGTCAGAGAAAAGAACAAAAATAGATCCTGAGGACTTGTAATAAATATGTAATAAATATTAAATATTAATGATGATAAAATGTACTAAAATCTTAAGACTCATGATTACAATAATTTCAAAGAAATATAATAAAATATATACAAAATAATTTGAAAAACATTTCACCCAGAAGAGAGAGAGAGCAGCAGCAGAGACCTTAGAGAGCAGTGGCTGAGTTCAACAGCTGGTAGGGAGGCTGTGCCCGATGACCCTCTGTGCTGCCGTCTTTTCAGCTGCCATGTTGGACTACCGAGAGCTCTATTTATTTATTGTGATGTATCTCTATGTTAACAAGTATTCAGAGAATGCCTAATCTCGCCCCTATTTTGGGCCAATCTCAAGTTTCTATGGCAGCCCGTTCTTGAATTACAGACAATAATCAAATTAATCAAATGGATCATTGCATCTGATGTGCATTAGCTATATGTATATGCCCATGTAATTCCATGGTGATATCTCAAGTATTCAATGAATTATACACATACTTTTTAAAATAATGTCTCCCAACCAATGTTGGGTGTGATTAATTATTGTCTGGGTTCCCCGACCATGGTACTGATGAAGATGGTCCACAAGTGTCTTCATTGGTAACTCAGTGAATTGAATTGAGTTGAATTGAATGTATTTGACCATTCTTGAAATAAAACAGGGATAACACAAAAAAGCCCAGAAGCATATTTCTATCGTAGTCCCTAAAATGAGCTAATGCGAATGTTAGATAGTCTGTGTATTAGCATAATCAAGCAAGTGAACCTCTAACAGGCCCCAGTCCAAGCAAATAATAGAAACAGTGCAACTAAAGTGTAATATTGTTTGTCTTCATTTAGATCCTGTCAGTTTTGTATGTCAGTCAGATACATCAAAGAGTCTAAATCTCCAGAAACCAGAAGAAACTAAAGGAAAACTGGTTATAGTTTGCTTATAATTCACCTACATTTTAATTCTACATTCTAATGATCCACCTCAAAAGATCCTCATATGACACTTTGGCCAAATCAACAAGTTGCCCTCGACCAGGCATCTTCAAATCTACAAAAGGTGTTCAAGAACCTAAATTTAGGAATTGTATAGACAATGTTGACATCACACCTATTTGTTTATGTTGATAACTATAAAATAACTAACAATATAGGGACAAATATAACTTTGAAGTAGCCTTGGTTACTTTGACAGTTTGTTTGGCTGATAGTAAATTGCTTAAAACTCACCGCAAACAAAGCATTATGCAAAACGCATGCAATTAATCATTGGGAGGGCGGTTCATATTTTTATGATTATTAATGGCCTTTGCCACGCTGTGGGGTCGTCTCACCTCTCTGAAATATTTACATCATAAACAGCATGAATTATGGGGGTTGCAGGAAGGGCGCCGCTTTAAAATACAGTTTCCTTTATTTTCATCAGTTGGGATAGTCAGGAAACTAGTCATCCGCAGAACCGTGTATGAAAATGAGACGGCAGTTGTAATCATGTGATGCCCAAAGGACGTCATTGGGATTCAGATCTCCTGTTGGTCATCTGGTGTCAGAAGGGAAGTGGAGGAAGGGATCCTCCAGCTCATTAGCCACAGTGTGAGATCGATATCATAACGCTGACACATGAGTGATTGTGACGTGAATCGCAGGGGAAAATAAGCTGTGTGCCCTCCACACGTTCAGGTCCTTTTAACAGACTCGAACTTTCACAAATTTACGCAACAAGAGAAACACATTTAGACAGCTGTACAGAGCGCTCAAATCGATAGCTGTGACATATCTACCTACAAACACAATGCAGGTGGCTGCAGGATTTCCCTGCTTGTTTGGATTTCACTTGGCAGCTCCTCAACACTCGTGCTTTAAACACTGCTTTGCATTTATTTGACTTCCTCTCTGAATGTTGAGAGAGTCAAACGGCGTGAGTTCAGCTTTGTACAGCACTGAAACTCTTGATATTTATCAAAACATTTGGTGAAATCCCTTCATGCATTAAATTATGCATTCTAGGCCTATATATTAATATCAAACATGAATCATGCATTAGACTTTAAAAGATGTTTTCTACAAATTGTATTTTAATTGACCAATATTAATGGCTCTGTGGGTGTACACTCGGTAGGTGAAATTATTAATCATTAACTTATACATGTGACATGGAACAGCAGACAATTGATTATTCCTATGTTTTCACACAATTATGATAAGAAAATGTATAATTACAACAACATTAGCACTGTTACAACTGTGTTGTTGGTGGTGTTGTGTTAGCCACATCAAGCTGTAGTTATCTTCTAAATGTTAACATCATAGCAGAGAGAAAAAAAAGGGAAAGCAAGGAAATTAAATGTCTGTCACTAAAAACACAAGTTACGGCAGAATCTGTTTGTCATGACAAATTTGACTACATTTAGAGGCAAAACAAGACAGATGCATCTAGTGACAACAGCCAAGAAGTAGATTTACACATTTCTCTAAAACATATTCCAACACATTTGCATAAATATCTGCTTAGATATTTACATTTATGGGTTTCTTTCCTAGTATCCGTAGCCACGTTATGCTGAGATTTTCTTCTACTGTGTCTGTATCTAAACATTTGGACATTTAGATAACCTGTGCCAAGGGTTTCAATTGGTCTCGAAGAAACCAGACATATATTACTGATTAAAAATTTATAAAATTATTCAAAAAAATCATGACTCTAAAATAACATTGAAGAATTAAGAAAACATTGATCTAAAGACGCAAGAAGACAATGACAGAAAATCCCAAATGAAACAAAATTATGTTACAGTAAGACGTGAGAAACTCACACGATTCAATAGTTTTAATTTAAGCTGAAAATGTCAATTAAATAAAACACAACAAAATGTACAAAAATAAAAGAAAAATAAAACTGTAGCAGGGCTCTTCCCAGATATTATGAGCACGGAGCTCTGACCACCCTCCAGTGCTACACTTTGCAGTTCTGCGTTAAGTGCGTCACGGCCCCATGCTTCACCCCTCCAGAGGAAGGCAGGGTTCTTTTGCACCTTGGGCTTGGTCATGATTTGTGTCAGATGGAGTTGCATATGAAAAATTTCACAGGGAAAGTAGCCTTTTAAATGTTTGAAACATTGTGAGCTGACAGCACTCATGCGCTACCATGATGCCGGAGGTTTGAAATACGGCAAGGAGTCACACAGATTGTGGCAAGGAGGTGCTGTGCCTCTATGCTGCCATCTGAGCCCTGCTGGAGTATGAAACTATGTCAACTGGGCAACTAAGAATATTTTTATAACATCAAAAATCAGTGTGCACAATATAATGACATCTAGTGGTGAAGTCACATATTGGAACCAAATCAATATCCCTCATCTCACCATCTGTTAAGGCAACTATGCTTTTTTACCATCCCTGATGCCTTCGAAACATATAGTCATAGACAGCTAGTGCTTGTTAATGTCGGCTTTCACTCACAATAAGGGGTATAACGGGAGAAGAAGTTCATTCTGAGCCACCATACCAACACGATGCACTCTCCCTGGAGGCAACATGAAAACACTCCTGTTCTCATTATACACTGATGAAAAGATACTCATTTCATTTCTGGGGTAGATCCTCCTAAAAGCCTTAAATCTCACAAACGGAAGCTTTAAACTTTGCTTCAAGTAAAAATAGCATCATCTAGGATCATCAAGTCAAACATTTATGTGGCGAAAAATCAGACAAATATCTTGAAGCACAGAAGGCCATAACGTTGTACATGTCAACATGTCTGCACTAACACATGAATGCAATTTAATTTGCCTGGATGTGATTCTATACAGCCTGAATCGAGTGAATCAGACCTATTCCCAGAGCTCCTTTTTGTTCTATTCTATTCCTTTTGAAGGTCTGCAAATGCTGCTGCTGTTTTCTGCTAAAGCCGTGGCCAGTTTTGAGAGAAGGGAAATCGTCCTTGGAGCAGATCATCAGGAGAGAGAAAGAGCGAGGATGCCTCCACCTCCTGTTGTTTGTCCGGGATGCCAAGCTCACGCTCAGCATGCCAGGCCCCATGCGGACGCCCAGCCCGGCCGGAAAAGACAGAGCTTTTGGACGACTCGGGCCTGGTTGGCGCCAACACGGAGCTCATGCCAAGCAGAGCAACTGTGGCCAGCGTCTGCTAGTGCATCTCTCCCCTTTACCCGCCGGCACACAGCAGACCTCAGGGGAAAAGGATGCGACCATCAGGGGACCGCTAGTCCATCCGGGCCGAGCTGGAGGACGGACCCCATGTGGCAAAGAGTGGGAAGTTAGCGACTGAAAAAGAGCCACTGGTCTGGTGTCTTGTTTTAAACCCTTACTGTTGATGTCTAATTTAACACAAAGTGCTCCCCTGCGCCTTTAAAAGAGCAACATTTTTTTTTTTTTTTTACATCATTATGCAGCAATGTAGTCCAATTAATTGTGATCCGTTAGTGGCGGCTGGTGATATTGGTACTGGAGCCTTTAAAAATTAAGGTTGCATTTCCTACTAATCCCAACGCCTCCTGTCACACAGAGGATGTTGGTTAAAAAACTCCTGCTGGAGTGGGAGTACTGTTTGTTTTAAGCTTTCATTTATACATAAGATTTTTTTTTCTCCTCTCTCCCACTGCTCCCACTTCCCCACAAGAAATTAAAGAAATACGGTGTCAGTACGCTTCAAACAAAATGTTTGTCAGATAGCTGAGCAGTTTCTCAAACCCCTACCTGACACTGGAGAGAATACTGTCGGCAACTTTCAGCCCATAATCCAAGTAATTTATCTCCTCTCAAACAAATAATTAAAGGTACCCTCCAGATATGTTTGAACACAAAATAAACATACTCTGCCTGGTGTGATAGTGTGTGTCCAAAAGTGGCACTTACAAATTCTTACTTTTAATGAAAATGTATCCTTTAAAAGTTTAAGTTTAACTGCTGTGAAACAGATGTTTGGAGTCTATTTTGTATACATTCCCTATTTGCACTGATATATTCACGACTTTGACCAGAGTCCCTGAAAGTGGGATTCTATACAGTGGAAGGAATCAGTTGAAGAGAAACAACATGAAAACATTTTTCTTAGTGGTCTGGGATATTAAACGCAGAATATGAAAGGCACATGGGAAAACAGGAATGCACCTGATTAATGCAGTACATTTGTACATATAGCAAGAGCCAGTATGGAATGTTAATTAAATCTGTTTTCATATAACGGTAGCCTGTTGACTTTAGCATAATTTATCTTCTAACAAGCCTTGCTTTGAATACTCAAGGTTCTGACTCATAAAGTTGGTCTGGCATATATGAAGTTGAGCTGTAACAACGTCTAGTTGATTCGGTCTGAAGGTCATATGAACATCTTTGGAACCATGATCTGAATCACAGATTGGCCAACTCTTTAATACATGCAACTGAGTATAATGAATTACAAACATCAGTCATGACATTTATTGTTTGTTTCTTTATGGGGCTGCTCCATTATGTAAGTTTTTAAATTGCTCCTAAGGGACAAGTAAAGTTTTCTTGAATCTTGAAACATTTGAAAAAAAAAACTAGATTAATCTGACAAAATTCTGTCTAGCAATACAAACACACTCCTGAGTCAGACAAAAGAGCAATAACAAAAGACCTACACCTACGGGACACAAACAACCAAGATTGCTGGTACATATGCTAACATCTGTGCTAGCCAAGTAGCATCTAGGCACCATTCATAAAATAAGTTTGTAAACAAATAAACTGTTGTAACAAGTAGCACCACCAAGATCATAAATCCACTGAAACACATAGATCAGTGGTGTCAAACTCAAATTCACACTGGGCCAAAATAAAAAATCATGAGCCAAACTCAAAATATATTGAAAAAAATTGTTGAGGCACATTGGCTCCACACACAAAACAAACAGGTGTGTCGTTCATATTTGTGGACAGATAATGTGCCTCCCACCTGTCTTGAACACTCCTGTTGTCCATCTTCCATTTGGCTATTTTTATAGAGGGGTGGAAATTAATTTGCCCAGGGTGACTGTTAAAGGTGGGATGTAAGCAGTTTTTAATCTCACCCAACATTGGTTGGGAGAGATTATTGTAATCACTGTGTCTGTCTGTCTGTCTGTGTCTTTGTGTGTGTCTGCAGAGATATATCATGCTATAAATCAATGAATATTTGAGATATCACCATGAAATAACATGGGCATATATATATATATATATATATGTATATATATATATATATATATATATATATATATATATATACCTAATGCACATCAGATGAAATGATCCATTTGAGTAAAGGTCAAAGGTCAAGTCATATTTCGCAGAAAGGTCAAAACCCCATTATTGGCTCTAATTTAAGGTTGTCATAGAAACCTGAGATTGGCACAAAATAGGGGCAAGATTAGGCATTCTCTTATTATATTGCTTAAAATCCCCTTCCCACGCTGATTACAACCAAATAATGAAATGCTCTAATACAAAAAAATTTTAATAAAAATACAATCACCTGTGAAACGGACAGACCTGAAAAACACCAGCATCTTGCACTCACAATAATTGGATGGTGATATGTCTATCAAACTCAACTGCCATTAGTCCCTCCCCTCTCTGGACCCCTCCTACATGAATCATCTGCTCTCAAAGGCTGGAGCACTAGTATAGGAAATTAAGATAGAGTGAGGCTAGTTATATTAGCAATATTAGGATGTAAAGTTCGCCAGAAAACTGTTTGATCAATAACATGAATGACTAGTAAATGTAATGCTAATCAAATAGGTATGAGCTGAGGCTGTTCTGTAAGATCAGGGTTGTTGGAGGAGACTGGACGAGGCATGAATGGACCGAAGCCGGAGTAGGAGCCCAAGCCGGTTTTCTGAGCCCTAGCTGGACGGGAAATCAAAATGGAGTCAGGCAAATTGTTGCTGTGCAGCGTGCCGGAAGGGAGGGGCTCTTGCTGGTCTTGAGACTGTACCAACATACTAGCAAAGCATTCTGGGATTCATACTATTAGTGGTGGAGGCAGCGGGCGGCAGGCCAACCCTAATGTATATTTGATATAATAATAATATTTGATAAATATAATTACACTGGAGGGAAGATTTGGCCTCCAGGCCTGAATTTGACTTATGTGAGACATTATAGATTATACATTATAGATTTATAGATTTATTTTAGTTGAGTCTGCCATTGTAAACACCTGTGAAATGAAGGCGTGGATAGCTTGTGTTTACAGTTACCAGCAGTACCTGGCTGGAAGGGTGTTCATGTGGTAGTGTTATAAATGGGGATGTTTCTTGCAAGATGAGATCTTGGACAAGATCTAGGTGTTTGGGACATGGCAGAGAAATGTCAAGTGGCAGAATCAGCCCTAGAGGCACTCGTGAGTGGAAGGAGGGCTTCCAATCGACCCATAACAAGCCATTTAACCATCAGAACAACACTTAAAATGTTTAATTCAGGTAAAAAATGTTCCCAAGTTCTGGTTTATATCAGATTTTTTCAGAGTATTATTATTATTGACAGTATCTAAATGAGTTAAATGCAATCAACATGGTCCAGTACATGATGCTGCTATGTTTGCATTAATTGCATAGATTGAGAATGCTGCATTTGGAATTCATATACCCGTTGCAACTTAAAGCTGAAAGTAAATCTATCACACTGCACATACAAGTGCAGAGTTACAGTCATTTTGTCAGTATTTCTTCAGCAGCAGCAAAACAATATATTATGTAAACTCCACATGTTAATCTGAACAGTTTACTACAGACAGACACTTAAGTCTTCCTACAAACAGGCTAAAATACACTCACTAGTCAAGGTTCTGACCGTGGTCTTATTTATTTTCTTAATCCATAGACTACTGTGCACATTTTACATGCCTCTAATTCTTTTTCTGCTTTTTTTCTAGTTTTGGCTGGATCCACGCATACTGTATGACATGAAGTTTGGCAAGACTGTATATGTATATGCAGATCAGTCCCTGCAGTAGGCTATGTCTAAAAGACATTATGTACAAACAAAGTATACTCACACTGTTAAGTGCATAAAATGTGCTGCTGAAACCCATTCAAATCACATTTGATGGATAAATGAAAAGTACATTTTGTGTCACAACACCATCACTACATCCATAACTGTAATAATGGACTGAACAGTCTAAACTGGCATTTTCAATTATCACATTTCTTAAGTGCATGTACATGTGTCACATCAGTTATCGGTCTTCTATGGTCATGTAAACAGGCTCAATAATATAAAAATTCTCTTCAGATCAATCTCACACATCAGTGTTGCTGAAAATGAAAGAATGCTTCCATCAGTGTCCAGCTAGGAATCATTTTGTTGATTCTAATTTAATGATTTTCATTTAGTGAATGTTCACATCACCAAGTAAAATAAATAAGCCTCAAATTAAAGAAAAAAATAAATGTGACTGAAACTTTCACTGTTCTTACAAAATGAACGTCCTTGAGCGCTGGTTTGACATGAAGTCTCTGAACTACACAAACACACATACTGTGGAGCAGTCTTAAAGTGATGCTTCTTTCAGCTCATAAATCAGAATCAGTTTTATTGGTCTAGTATGTGCACGTATATGACTCACATAGGATTAGACATTAACAGCGACAAGGACAAGGACACTGACGGGTACAAACACAAAAGCCTTGACATAAGGAAAAGTAAATACTGATGGACGATAAAGCATGTATCTGTATATATGGCTGCTAAATGTGTACATACAATTAAACAGTAACGCTGAAACCTCTAATGATACAAGCAACCGCTGCCTGAGTGGGGAAAGTCTGCAGAGAGCACAAAAGTGAAAGTAAAGTTTCATTTTGGGCTGCCATCAGTTTAAATCACAGAATTAATGACAGCTGATATGAGCGGGTGCTTATCATTTTTACTGGCAGCAGTAACCGTTAGCGGCGGCTAGAAGTGGGAAGACACTCTCTCCATGTAGGACGGCTGAGCTTTGCTAATAAGAGTGTCAGAACTCAAGAGTCACTCATACCGGAGCATGTAAATCACTTTTAACATTCACACGTCGTAAAGTTCAGCCGCGACCGGGCAAAAGTTTTAGAACATTTTCCAATTTCCTGCACTTTTAGGGGTGATAATGATCTACCTGTCTTTGTTAATTGCCTTTCTCTCACTATTATGATGTCACTATACTTGCTTGTAGAGCAATATTGTCTAAATAATTCTTCAGTGGAATGACACGGTCTGTTCTGAAGATACTTTTCGAAAGTCGTCAGCAGAAGAATTGTTTTAAGGAATCATGGAAAACTTGGAAAATCTTTGTCAGTTTTTGGTTGCTTAAACTTTCTCTTATTTAACCGGGCTCTAGTTGTTCACATAGGGGGCTTCTAAAACTTTTCAGGCTCTGTAGGTGGGCAGTGGAAGAGGCAAGGAGGGAAAGAAATAATAATATATATCCTGTCAAGAGTCTGAATGTCCGTTACTTTGTGCTGAAATCCATAACCTGACCCGGTGACACACAGTGTTCTGTGCACTGATAAGGTTTCCAGCTCTGGAGAAAAACTGCTTTTGTTTAGATGAAAAAATCTGAAGAAGAGGAAACGCATTCTTCATTTTACTTTTCAAAGTCAAGACAAAGTTAACTTTATTCTCAGCTCCTCCATATGTACAGGACATAGAGTTTCTCCCGGACCCCAGTGTAGGGTGTAGAAATACTAAAACAAGACGGAAACTCTCGGCAAAACGTTAAACTGGGGGTTTGACAACAATAAGGTACAAATGAAGGACGACCAAAAGATAGAGAGAAGCCGTTGGATCCATCTGATGTATTATAGCTAACAAAAGCGGACAGAGAAAGGAGTTTTGTGTGAAATAAAAAATAAAATTAGAATAAGGTTGGCTCTTGTTCTCGATGATTGGTTGAGTTGGTCATAAAAAACATTACAGTGATATGATTGCATCTAAAGAAATGTGTTAAAATGTCAGATTTTTTGTGCATTTAGATTAACTACTTGATATAACATAGGACAAGAAGAAGAAAGACATGGAGGGATGAAAGCAGATCAGGAAGGGTGAGATGAAACAACAACAATAATAATAATAATAATAATAATAATCCAGTAATATTACACTTTTTATGGGTAACTACAAAAAAAGCATTACCATAATGATCATGCACTTTCATTCCTGCTCATGTTTTATTACTTCAGATGAGATTCCTGATGCATTTCTGAGATGACGACAGCCCTCAAACAAATTTCACTTCCTCCTGCTCTGAACAACCTAGCCTTTTATGACCTACCACTGAGCAAATCCTAAAGAGTGTATCTTTAGCTTTTCACAAGTTGCCATGCTATTTTTAGAGAATTTTAATAATGTCATGCATCAATATCATCATTGCAATCTGAAACACAAAAGAGGGCACAGGCTACTTTCATCGGTAATAAATGATTGAAAATATAACTATAAATCAGATTATTCAGAATATATGAAGCTTGTGGAAAATGGGTTGAGTGTAAACATGACTTAGGATATGCTGACAGTCTCCTAAAGGGGGTGGGGCCACGGAGGAACCATGTGACAGTGATACAGGAAACTATTCTCGATTCCCTGAACCGTCTTTGATATTCTCCGGATACATATAAATATATATATATATATATATATATATCTGCGATGTATCTTATAGAATACCAGATTCATATATGACAAAGATCACACATCCGGAAAAAAAACAACATCAATGGATTTTCCTGCAGTTGCATGTAGTGTGAGATATCTGATCTGACATGCACACCTCTGAATATGATCCACTGTGGGAGAGGAGTAAAGTAAAACATGTCCACATACGTCTAATGTAGCATATGCATTAAAACAAATGAATTAATAAATAAGCCCCTGACAGGAGCCAGTCTGGTAGATTTTAAACAGATCAGTGGAATACAGAGAACAGATATATTTAATGATATGAAGTGCATACAGAAATGACTGCTATGATTCCATGCAGCATTTTCAACTCATACAACCTGAAAACTAAAGGGAATTGAGCCAGGGAAAAACCAAACTGAAAGACTGAATAAATGGATGAAATAATGACAGTTTCTAAACTATAGTATCCATAATAGTTCAGTGATTGTAAAATAAGTGCACTTAATTATCTGGATTAACATCTGCATCCGAGTTTTAGCGTTACATGGAAAATTAACACTTGATGGATTTTAAAAATATGATTAGTATCTGGTTGTACACCTGCTCTTTACACTGGAGTAAAGACACACAGATAAGGGGAAACTGATGCAAACAGCTTGGGAATCCTGTGTGTACATATAGTTAAAATGTGTGTGCCTTCTGCTGAGGGAAGCTTTAAAATATTCATTTTTTTTGTATTTCTATCATGAAGTATCTCCTTTGGATGATGAGAATCCCTCAGTTTTTCTGCAAGGAGAAAAAAAAAAAAAAAAAAGCAAAGACCAGGAGGATGTGTGACACATGAAAACAAGCCACTTGTTCTGTCTTTTTTTTTCTTCTTCTTTTTGTTTTTGGAGGAAATCCTGATGAGAAGAGTTAACAGAGCTTGTATGCAATCACCTTTTCCGCAGCTGGCTGATGCGACTGATCATCTCAGCAGGAATTATAGCACATCTCGGCTGTGATCTGCATGCACCTGACTGGGAAACCGGAGGACTGCAAAGCGACCCGGCACAACAGCATTCCAACGCATGGGGGTAAAAATTAAGTTTGTGGCTGACACACAGCACGGGTTTTATCTGTTTCAGTGTGTTATTTTCCCTGTTTGTTTTATTTTAATGCTTCCATGCTGCCAGTCAGATAAGACCTTTGCCACTGACGCTGTGACAGTACATCTGAGGCAGATCAGGTTGCCACACTGCTTCTGAATGATAATATTGCAGCATCATGTTTCACATTGATTCATTTTCAAAGGGAGTCAGTATTATTTTTTATTGATCGGCCTTTCTTTATAAACAAAGATGATATATAGGCTGCGTAATAGGAGGATTAAATTACATGGCCTGAAAATAAGCCCGATCGATAAAAAAAGTAATTTAGCACAATTCGGTTCAATTTGTTTGAGGAATCCTGGGCCTGTGTGTCTGAGTTACCAGGTGGAAAAAGGTGAAACGTCACAGACAGAATTGAGCCTGGTGCTCGCACGGCTTTGACTATTTCCACATTTTACATCATTTTTCTTTGGCGTTATCAATGCAATCCGACAGCAAAAGTTTGTCAAGTTTAACTAGTTGACAGAAAACTACTGATACTGCAGTAATGTTGAATCACTTGACAGACAGTTGCAGCTGTTGATGAAACCCTCACATCATCATGTTCTAAGTGTGGGAGGACAAATTAACATAACGGAAGAGCAGAAACAGACTCGCTGCCACGTCTCAACACATACTAACCAGGTGTATATGAATGCTGCGAAAGAGGAGGAGGAGGATGAGGAAGCCACCCTACCCCCCTCCCTCCCTCATCAGCGCCTCTAAACCAAACGCCATGACTCTCATTTGGGGCATTTGTTTGCCTGTGTGAAAAATAATGGCGGCAGGAGCAGGTGGAATATTGCTTCACAGCTAACCCATATGGATCCAAAAAGCTGCTTGCCAAGTCCAAACTCCACTTTTACAAGCACATCTGGAGAAGAATCTCCATATTAATTGTCAGTTAATGTGTTTACACACAACATGGATTAATCCCTGAGAGAAGTTGGTGGACTGGGGTCAGGCGGTCAGCAGGAGGGGTGGTGTTTTTGGGTTGAAAAGCAGCAGGGCAGCAGGGTTTGGAGTGCCAAATGCCCGGACAAAGTCACATCCATAAGCTAAATACAGCAGCGGAAAACCATCTGTCATGTAGCTGTTTTTGCTGTTATTTTGACAGCATTTATGTCAATACTCTTCAATGGCTACAAACAGATGAGTGGCAGTAAAAGTTCATGTGGGGATTTACTAGGCCGCCATCGCGCTTTGTTGAACACACCTGCATTTTTTAGTGTTTATTTTGGATGTTTGGCCGCAGCAGGATAGGGAGGAGGCGTTAAATGATTCAGGAACTGGACCAGAGCCCAGGAACATGTCAGGAATGACACATATTTACCGTGTTCAGCTTTTGTCATGGGGAACATTTCATGGTGAGTCTCTAATAAGGCCATGTGTGCTCCTTTGTCAGTCCCGTTCTCTTTGTATTGACTCATTTTACAGCTTTGATCCCTTTATTTGTGTTCATTTATGTGGGTTGGGAGTAAGCATACAGTGATAGGCTGTAATTATAAACACAATTATATCATGATTTAACTGATTTTACGCAAACTGTTTATTATAAAGCTGAAAGGGCAGCAGAGTTACTTCCTCCATTACTCAATTCATTGTTTTGTCTATAAAATGCAGATCAGTGCGTATTACTTTTGAATGTGATGTATTTTGGTCCAAAACTTTATCATCAAAGAGGAGTAAAGAAACTGGAAAAATATTCATATTTAAGAGATTGGAATCTGATATTTTATTTGTTTTATCCTAAAATCAAGACAACCATTGATAATAATCCTAATAGTTGTCAGCTATTAAATTCATTGTTGCAACTATCAAAGAAGGTATTATTTTATCTGAACCCCAACATTTCATTAACACACACAAAATTCATAAACTCAAGCATGAGTTATATATGTATAAGAAGTACCACATTAAATTATACAAAAGACAATAAACCCTGCTATTAAACTACTTGGTTACTTATTAGATGATCATCATATATTCTGAAGGTTGTTGCACCAAATCACAAAGAAAATCGAGAGCCCATTTGAAACCGCCATGTTGGTTTGTAGACTGAAGGCAAACAAAGAAAAATACAAGGAATTCCCACAACATCAGTGCTGACTCTTTCACCATCAAAACAATACTGACATGATGTACTCTGCCATGTAGTTATGACAAGAGAAGCAACACTGAGCAGACAATTCAGCCTCAACACAATCATCTTCCCTTTCCCCAATACTGAAACATCCACTGTAATAACTGAGCATTTCATCATCATCATGAATGTTTGTGAAATATCACAGACAGACAGACAGACAGACAGACAGACAGACAGACAGACAGACAGACAGACAGACAGACAGACAGACAGACAGACAGACAGACAGACAGACAGACAGACAGACAGACAGACAGACAGACAGACAGACAGACAGACAGACAGACAGACAGATAGATAGATAGATAGATAGATAGATAGATAGATAGATAGATAGATAGATAGATAGATAGATATCAGGAGTATTAAACATTTATAAGCAGCTATTTAACTCAAATTAATTAAAAAAAAGTACTTGATCTTAAGTTTGGGAAAGGTCAGTATAAAAAACCCACTACCATGCAAGAAAGTCCAAAAACAAAAAGTTCATTTTGTGGAAAAAATCCACAAAATGAACCACCAACTGCAACAAAAGCACCAAAAAATAATTGAAAATCAATACAGTACTTATAAGAATTGGTATAATGTCACATTCATCAATATTTTCTTCTTCATTTTATTTTTCATGCAGCATTATAATTTACTTCAATACTGCTGCATTAGCTTCAGTTTACTGGTACTGATATTGATCACACTGTGACTAACAAGATCCAAGAAAATAAAGTTTAGTGTTCAATAAACTGAGGCCAAAGGCATTAATGTCAAATTGATATCACACTGGCATAAAAAGCCACCATTTATTTAATAACACTACTACTCCAAATGTGGTAACTGACCTCTGGATAGTGTTTGGATCTGACTCATATCATTTGGGTGTTTTGTGTAAATATGGTGATGAAATGGCTCTAAAGAAAAAGAAGAATCCATGATGGTCTTAACTTGTTGAAATCTGCAGCAAATCTCTTGCTTTTATTATTATTGGGGATTTTTCTTTTCTTTTTTGCTACACTTGTAATTTTACACACATTTACACTATATCAGTACAGCTATTATTATCGTGTTTTTTTATATAATGAAAGTATAGTTCGCTCTTGGATGTTTGAATGGGATATCTCTTTTAAGTCATAACTGGTTACATCCATTCCTCTTCTACTTTTTTCTTTTTAAAAGTTACAAAGTAGGCCTGATAGTTAATTTTCTGCACTTTTTTTTTTTTTTTACCAAATGTCAATGTGTGGAAAACATGAATCTGAAAGATTAACAGATTGACTTAATTGTGTGCAGTGCCAACTAAGCTAATTTATAATATAGCATTAAGCTAATATCTACACAAGATAATGCTGACTCTATTTTCAGATGAGTTAATGGAAGTATTTCTCAAAAAAGAGAAAAACATCGACAAGGATGAAACTAGACAGGTATCATTAACCTTTTACTCAGTCATAGATTGTCATAAGTTATGTTCACATTTGTAATTAATCGCGAGTGTAAATGATCTAATGTTAATGTTTTATGTAAGCAGATTTCATTCACCATACAGACAATGGTGAGTGTTGAACTTTTTTTCCCTTATTACTTTGCATAATATAACTACATGTCAATATTTCTTTGAAATAAAATTAATTCAATGCTACTCTGTCCCGATAGGAATGTTCTGGATACTGCTCAGTATCAATAGGCCAAGCCTGGCAGAATTTGACCAAAGACCCTTAGAACTTTTCTACAAAAACCGTAGAGAGATTCAGTGCTCTCACGCTGGGTGCAACCTTTGCCACTGAGATATTTATTTCCATCATTATTATTATTATTATTACTAAAATTTAGTTTTAATTATTTTTGTTAGTTTTCATGATACCATTTGCTTGTTAAAAGTCTAATAAATCAGTTTGAAAAATAAAATCTGCAGTGAAGCGTCATTTGTTTACACCGACATGACTCCCCAGCGTGCCTGCCCCCACTGCAGAGAAAAATCCTCGAGGAAACACTGTGGTCCTAACCATTTTCCAGATGAGGACAGCCTCAAATGATAAATTAAGAAAATAAATGAGCTGATTTTGTAAGCACACAATGTTTTACTTCTGCCTTTTTCGAAGGGAAGGGAAAAGCCTCAGTTTTCAAGGAGAAATGCAAACTTGAGCAGCAGTCGTATTGTTCTTTGCAACCTGAGGACAGCCAACAGCTAATTGCAGGAAGTGTTTTATCACAGTGTGACTCGGTAACTTAATTACTGCCATGACAGAAGCAGTAGCCACTGAAAGTAAAAAAGGCATATGAGAGACAAACCAAACACAACAAAAGTAAGGCAGTCAGAGACAGCAGACCTCCGCCAAGGCTTGATATGGTGTAATATGATGTCAAAACATGATGTGATCGACCCATAGTTCTTGACCCATCTGATGTCTGAAGGTGAGACGATGTGAATGCAAAAAAAATGCGAGATTCTATCTTGTCTGAATGCTGAGATATTGCCACTACCGCTGTTGACCTTTAATGTGACCTTGACCTTTGACCATCATTGCTCAAAATCTAATGGGTTCTTCCTTGACCCATTATCTATCATTCCTGAAAGTTTCATCAAAACTGAACTTTTTGTGTAATGACAGACAAGGAATTTAATTCTTCCTTGGCGGGAATGATAAGGATGACAAACAAAGGGTTTGTCACTTTGTTTATGCTAGGACACAGGACTGTGTGATGTCCCACACTACAATATTTCAATATATATGTATATACAGTACAGACGTTTCAACACACCTTCTCATTCAAAGACTTTTCTTTATTTTCATGAATGTGAAATTTGTAGATTAACACATGTGGAATTATATACTTAAGAAAAAAGTGTGAAACAACTGAAAATATGTCTTATATTCTAGATGAATCTAAGGAGCCACCTTTTGCTCTGATTACTGCTTTGCACACTCTTGGCATCCTCTCGATGAGCTTCAAGAGGTAATCACCTGAAATGGTCTTCACTTCACATGTGTGTCCTGTCAGGTTCAATAATAAGTGGGATTTCTTGCCTTATAAACGGGCTTGGGACCATCAGGTGTGTTGTGCAGAAGTCAGGTGGATACACAGCTGATAGTCCTACTGAATAGACTATTAGAACGTGTATTATGGCAAGAAAAAAGCAGCTAAGTAGGGAAAAATGAGTAGCCCTCATAACTTTAATGAAGGTCAGTCAGTCCAAAAAATTGGGGAAAGTTTGAAAGTGTCCCCAAGTGCAGTCGCAAAAACCATCAAGTGCTACAAAGAAACTGGCTCACATGAGGACCGCCCCAGGAAAGGAAGACCAAGAGTCACCTCTGATGCAGAGGATAAGTTCATTGGAGTCACCAGCCTCAGAAATCACAGGTTAACAGCAGCTCAGATTAGACACCAGGTCAATGCCACACAGAGTTCTAGCAGCAGACACATCTCTAGAACAACTGTATGAATCAGGCCTTCATGGTAGAATAGCTGCAAGGAAACGACTGCTAAGCACAGGCAACAAGCAGAAGAGACTTGTCTGGGCACACAAGGAATGGTCATTAGATCAGTGGAAAACGAAACCCCCAAGATGTGAATACAGTCCTAATGTACGTAAATATGCACTGTACATTGTGCAAAATATGAATCCATTCATCCAAAAAAGGGATGAATGGCTTCTAAATTGTCTCATATTTATATAATTTTATTAATCAGCCCTACATCCAGGTAGTCTAAATTCAGTAGTATCACATAATGA
This sequence comes from Siphamia tubifer, assembly GCA_020466265.1. NCBI lineage: Eukaryota > Metazoa > Chordata > Actinopteri > Kurtiformes > Apogonidae > Siphamia > Siphamia tubifer. The sequence continues at coordinate 27,163,461 of CM035790.1, read as the reverse complement.
AAACTGTCTCCAGGAATAGTACCTTGTACCTGAGTGGAGCCAGTTCCACACAGTACAAATACGTGGTATAATACATCGACTAAATGAACATTTTAAAAAAATGAAATCGGCCATTATGTATAGTACAACTACAGAGGCTGTGAATGTGTTTAAACTGCATGTACAGTGTTTTTTATTCACTGTTTTTCCTGGACTGCTCAAATAAACACTCGTGTCAAAGGATATTGTACAGGTGTTTCTTTCCTATTGTGATTTCTGTTACGCATGTTAAATATAGCCATAATTATCACTATCTCTCATAGAAGAATGGAATTGTCAATCATACTGTGCATGTAAAATAATAATAAACCTAAGAGTTCTGGTGTTGTGTTAAAAAAAAAAAAACAAATACATGCAACAGGTGCTATTCAGGAAATACACAAGTGATAACACATCACAAAAACATGATAAAATGACATAATTAATGCAATGTTGAAGATAAAATCAAGATAAAATCGGGATGAGTACAATGTTGAACATGGAATGGAAGATACAACTCACTGCAATAAACTCAGATAGCATTCCATTGTTGTAAGAGCCGAGAATTACCACTAGCACTATTCCTGTCAGATAAACAAATTCAGATTGTAGGACTGTTTTAACATGAGTCGTCACCCAACGGAGATGAATCCTGAGTGTTGGCAGATTCACCTGAGCCTCCATCCGTCCCTGCTCATCCTGGAGATAGCTGCACGTCTCTGTGGGTTCAGATTGCAGGGACCTCCTAATGAGAAATTTACTGTATGGAGATAATTATGGGGGAAGGCAACATCTTGCCCTGGCCTAATGAGTAAGATAAGAGCTCTTCAGTGGTTTTTCAAGCAGCAGCACCCCCCCCCCCACACACACACACACCTCTTCCAGACCTGTCACAGTATGGGGCTTCGAGTGGTCGCAGACAATCAGCTAGAAAAACACTGAGGTTGTGCCCATATGCGTGACAAGCACACATGCGAACACATACATGAGGAAGCAGCCCAGACATGACAAAAACCGAGCATGGCGCTGCCTCATATCTCTGCCATTTTATAAATCAGCCACCTGGCCGATTAAGGGGAAAATGAGTGAACAGAATCAGAAACGCGTGCTCTTGTTTATTGCTTTAGAGAGTTAGCTGGCGAGGAGGCAGCCATCGTGTGATGATGAGAGTGGCCCCTCTGGAGACGGGCGTTCACACACTGGCAGAGGAGCTAATACAGACTTTCATTAGGATGCACACTTCAACACACTGTCATAGTATTTACAGTCTCACACTGGGGAAACAAATAAACTGCGTGATTAACAAGTTTTCCTGATGCCTGGTGCTTCGCTGTGCGCGCATCCGAGTGCCACCTCGCCGACTTAATGATTCTTAATGGTTTCTTAATGACTTCTTAATGACTTCATCAGGAAGATCCTGCAACAGCACATTCCGACAAGCGGGAGCCTCCCCTTGAGACCCGGGATCACAGCACAGTGCTAACCCCCCTTCAGTTTTCTGCTCAAATAACACACACTTTAAATCTGCTTATCTGAGGCAGCATCTTAAGACTTGGATGACACAAGCATTTGATCCACAGTTAACTGCAGGGACGTGTGATGTAATGTGATGTGAAAGCATGCGAGCTGATGTGTGGAAATGCACTAAAAGGCAAATAGGGATGTCCACCTAGGTTGTGGGCAAATGCAGTCACATCAAACTAATCTCAGAACATTGGAGTGACATCTAGTGTTGTGTAACCAGAATTAAACTGTATTGTACGAGGGTATCTAGGAAACCCATTTGGTAGAATTCAGTGCAAAGCTGCGGCTGTGTGGCTGTGATGCAAGATTTTGGGGGAGGCGGTGGGAAAAGAAAGGCAAAATAAATTAATAAATAAATTAGTTAATTAATTCATTAATAAACAGGCAAACTGGAGAGCTGTGTGATTGCAGAATTTCATTTACAGCAGGGACTGGACAAAAAAAAAAAAAAAAAAGACACTCCAAAAAAAAAAAAAAAAAAAAAAAAGCCAGTGACATGTTGTTGAGCCAGGGAACAAACGGTGAAAGCGTTTGATGACGGCGAATTTTCTGGGTCACCTCTATATCGGCTGAGTTTTAGCCATCAGAGATAGACTACAGTGTCACCCAGAGCCAGTGACTACCCGTTAAACCGCCAAATTATCATTGTATCACAAGTTGAAAGCTAGAGCCTCTTTTCATCTAGGCCATGTTCAACAGGATTAAAAGGGAAGTTTGCCTTTCTTTGAACAAATTCTTAATTATTTTGATAAAACAAAAGTTAATTAGCCGACGAGCCAATTACGATCTCCAGTGTCCTCAAAACACGGCTGAAAAACTCAGAAGGCATGAATAAAAATGAAATGCAAAGTGAAGCGGAGTTCAAAGAAAATAAAGCCATAGCGAATCCCTGCAAACATAAGGGTCGCCCTGCAGAGCTGACACACACTCGCACACTTACTTAACAACTGGTTAACAAATTGTATTAGCAGAGAAGCGTGACTACATGGCAAATTACACCTGTCCTGATGGATGTCCTCTTTCCGGATTGTGGAAGCAGGATGAGGGGCCGTCGAGTGTACAGCCAAACACTCCAAAAATGATGCATAGCCGGCCATGTGTCACTGCTTGGCACAGATGGGTGGGGGTGGGGGTGCCGCTCAGATGCCCGCTCTAAAACACGTGTTCCACTTAATCCATGGCAATCAGTGGGAAAGGTGAGTCAAGTAGGTTTTCTGCATCTGTAAATTAATGAAGCAGCTCCCAAAAAAGCCCTTACAATACTGTCTGCTGAGTACACTGGGTATGTATGGCGTACTGTGCATGTTTCGAATGGTAATAATTATTCAGATGGTTGTTTAATACCATAACATGAAGGCAGGGTATATATTAAGTTAACCTTCAAAAACCTGAACAATGTTTAATATCTGTCGATCCACTGATCCTATCAATACACGTAAGTAATAATAATAATAAACTTTTTGTGGTCATCAGACCCATTTGGACATTCAGAGGCTCCGCAGTGAGCATGGAAACACTAGCTGTGTTCCCATTACCCTTGGAAATTCGCAAAGTGTAAATATCGCTATAAAAAAACTGATAATGGAAACGTGTTAATTTCGTAAAAACACTCAAATATTGATAAAAAGTTTCCACACTTTCATGAAGTGGCTTTTCAGACATTTTGATATTCTAATATATTGCATAAGTGTAATGGGAACACTTTATCCGCAATTATAATTTGGGGTTGTCATTTAAACACATCTAAAGCATATTTCCACTTAATATTTCTACCTTACAATGTAGGGACCACATCTACAGTGTTTGAAAAAAGAAGAATGAACATAAAATTATGAATAAGAGAATAAAATTAAGAATATGAACAAAATTAACAAAAACAAAAATGAATTAAATATTTTTTTTTAAATGGCCTAAAAGCACAGAAACAAGAAATAAATTGTATACTGACTTCTACTATATTGATTAAATATTCAAATCCACGCCATTTGACAAATAACAATGGACAAAGAAGCTTGATTTATGTTCTATTAATTACATAACATTTTCATAAAATAAACTTTGAATTTGCAGTTAGTTCTGAGGGCCATCAGTGTCAAAAAAGAAATCACCTATTATTGTCCATAAATCTATTTTTTTGCCTTATAATGATAATTATAATTTCCAAAATATTTATTAAATGGGAAAACTTCACTTATCAACACCTGCCCCATGTTACAAAAAATGTATTATCTATTTAATTATTTATTCATTTATTTTACATTTTTATATACTTAAAATGTGAATGTTTAACTGAAACATCTAGAAAGTACAAATATTTTGGAATTATGAGTTTATAAGTATGTGACAATACAACAAAGGTTCAGAGTCTACTGATCAATATTAACTGAAACCTAAAAAGGACTAAAATATGTAAATTTGCTATTAACTTTAATGCTAATGTTTTTTTTCTTGCTTGTGTAAGTGATATTTTAAGTCTGTGAATATGTAGAAACTAGTCAAGAGTACAAGAGTATAGAGGGTTGTGTACAATGAAATTATTTGTAAAATAAGCTCTGCTGTATATAACACTTCAATTGTAATATGTTAAATAAAAGTTTATTAGCATCGTTGTAGCGTTTTAGTTCAAGCAAAGTATTTTATTCTGATACCAAAGTAACACATTTATGTCTCCATGTCACAACATTATAAAAACTTGTCATTTTCATCCAATAATATTGTCATTAAGCTGAAAAAATAATGTGGAGTCCTTCCGTCATGCAGCAGTTATTGAAGTATTACATGTCATGTGAAAGTACTTACTGAGACCTATTCATACATGCATTAAACACAGATATAAGTTATTTAGTTTTCACCACAGAGCTTACTGAACATGAAATGTGTGTGAAAATATGAGATTTTCACAGAAAAATGCAAAATACAGGCAATAATATTAAAGAAATTATGAGAAACTGTATAGGAAAGGTTAAACACAGAGGGGAAAAATCATTTGAAAAACAGTTTTAACTGCACAATTTAAGCAAATTCCAGTAATAATACTCAGCTGGATAGAATATTAGGAGTTACTTTGATTGTTCCAGTTTTGAAAAATTATTTAAAAAAATCAACATTCCCTGCCAAACAAAAATCCAAATGTTTATAGGGACTCTTGTACAGATGACCGTTTTAATGAAAGGAAACTATTTCTTTAACAAACTGCTACCTCAGATGTACAGTTGTCATTCATCTCTGCATCCATTTACACATGATGAAGTCGATCATTTCACACATTCTGCACATAAACATGGTGCCAGCTGTTCTCAAGTCACAGAAAATTCTTCAGAGGCCTGAAATGTATTTATTTTCCATTGCAATGACTGAAAATGGCAAAAAAAAAAAAAAATGCTCTAACAGGTTTGCTCAGGTCACGTCAGAAACTAAGTAAACACTAGCATTTTTTCTACCAAACAAACTCTGAAAAAGTTAAACCTGTCACTAATGTTTTCTTATAGCTTTTATGTAACTTTTATTTTAATTATGGTACAGTAGCCCTTTCAGATACACTGCTGTCCCTGGATTTTTTTCAGTATGTTTCAGGGGCTGAAATCCACTAATAATTGCTGAGATATCAGTGTTAAATAGTTATTTGTAGATTAATGTTTTCAGATTCTATTATCATTATGCAATGAAGTCATAGAGTCATGTTTGTGATATTGTCCAGTTCCTGAGAATCATATGTAAAACCACTAACATTTATCAGGGTTTCTCTTCCCTTTGAGTTCGTATGGGCTGTTGGTGCTGTTCTACATGAAAAATAAGCTTCTTCTTTTTTTCATTATTGAGGCTACTGTACACTAACAAAAGTGAACAAGGGCAACCATTAATGTAAGGAAGGATTTCTGACCTATTATCGCCATGTTTCTGTCATTTATTTGCTTTAATTTATTATATTACTTTCATTCGATGTAAACCAAGGCGTCATTGGTTCAAAGTAATTGGCAGACTTACAATCAAATCATTTTCCATTCAAATGATCATGTTGCATGTCACATGACGTGCGTATGTACTGACGTCATGCCACAACCAAACTTAAACTGAAATTTAAATCCCCCATTTTCTTCTCCCGCATGAAGCTCGGAGCTCCACACCAACAGGAAGACCAGAGAAAGAAATCGGTAAGAAATGTACATGACTGTCTGTGTGCATACATTTATACACCACTCTGATATAAGATGACTTTCTGCTGTCTTTTACTACACGAGGTAAATGATAAGCCATGACTCTTAGGTACAGCCTTGTTCACGTTAAGCTAACGTTAGCCAGCGAATAGATACAGGTAAAATTAGCTTAGCAAACTCTGTTTTCTGAAGTCGTACATATGTAAACATATGTAGGGTGACAAGTTCTCTTTGAGACCTAAAAATATGTCTGGGCAGAATTTCAAAACATCCGGAATTTCTATGGCATTTATGTGGAATTCCCATTGCATGTATGATCATGATGATTCCATGGTATTTGAAAACTTTCCTTGGTTTAAATTGTATTTTTGAATTAACAGTATTACATTATTGACTTTGTTCAAACATTTTTTTATTATTTGAGAGAAACAAAGAAATGAAATGTGACAAGTTGATGCAATTTTTTAAAATTTGATGCAAAGAATCACTTTTTACAGTGTATGTTATAACTGAGTGTAGATCAATTCTCAGTAAAGTGTGTTTCCATTAAAAACTATTGTGGTTACCACAGTATAATTTCTTGCTGTACAAAACACTTCTGTGATTTAGTCTAGTAATGCACTGGAAAATTGTGTTAATATTTTAAAAAGTCTAAGTATTATCACATTATATTGTGAATAATGTGGTAAAGAAGGTACGGCATGTATGGCAAACCCTTATTTGACTAAAACAAGAGGGTTGCATATCGAAAAAGTAAATATCTTCTCTTACTACTCTTCTTGGAGTCGTTAATTAACTGTACTACAGGTCACCTCGACCTGTTCATATGAAATTTCTCTACGGGCAATGTTTCACTTGCATTTGAGACTAAAAATAGTCATAGGTTAAGTGTAAGATGCATTTAGGAGCATGTGTGAACAAAACGTGTGAATGACATTCAGGCTGAGCAGGTTGATAATGATACAGTAATGTGATGCGGTCACTGCACTGAACTTGCACATAATAAAATAATAATAAGAAAAAAAAACTAAGAAAAAAATAAAATAATCACTGTTTCATTCAGTGTTACCTTTCACACTGAATGTCCTGTAAATGCAGCAGAAGATCAGACAGGAAGGACAGTGTAAGATCACCATAGTCTAATGGAATTGAAATTACTTAACACTCATCACAGTAACTTTATACATTTATAATGCTGGGTTTTGCTTTGTTTCTTCATTCTAAACTCCAAAACGTACACATGCACACAGAATTAATGATCAAAAATGTCACTAAATTAGTGTGTAACACTGATTTATACTGATCGAGGCACACAGTCTGTTGTGTGGTGATGGTTTGGATGTAGTGAAACTGGTCCAACAAGGAAATAGTGGGGGAAAAAAAACTTGATAAATAATATATTTTTAAAGGTTGGAAGGTAAAAAAAAAATGCAGGAATTTTAATCATCACATTGTGATAATGATGTCAACTTTTGACATTTGTATTTAATTAAACAATCTGTATAATTTCAAATGATTGATGTTATATATGTATTTTCCTCAAAAATGTAATTATGTTGTGCATGCCATGCTAAAGAACCATCATGAACTGACTCAAATGCACCTGCTAGCCTTACAATGCTAATGCTAACAACCCGTTCCATGGTTCCAGCAGTACCCAACACACATAGATTGATATAGATTGATTATTAGCAGATTAGGGGAGTGTGAACGTGCCTTTTACATCTTTTTTTTTTCTTTCATGAAACAATCTACATAACAGCACCAGTTGCATAGCTTCATGACAACAGCGGTTGTCATGGTTACCCGCCATCCTCTGCAGTCGCTCATCAATGGAATTAATGTTAAAATGACAGCGCTAGTTCACAATTATATACATTTTAGTGCATTGATAAACCAATTGAGCTATTTCAAACATATGTGCAGCTGTCACCAAATTAGTTTACATTCATATAATGCGAAAGAGAGGAAGGAATAACCTGTGTAACATCCGAAGAGTCCTGTGGTGTAAATATTGTGTTTGCTCAGTGCTGTGCATCTCCACAGTTTGTTGGACTCATGCGACGTGACCTTCCTCTGGAGACCTGAGAACACATCCTGTATCAATTAGACCACCGGGGAGTTTGTCTGGCTGTGGAGAGTGCAGAGAAGGAGCCTGTGATGTGTCTGCTCTGTGACGATCGACCACTTCCTCTGAAGCCTCCAAACAACGGCGACGTGACAGACAGAAAGAGGCAAAACAGTGGGGGATTGACTGCCGGGGGGGATTTACTCCTTGTTCTAATTTGCAGGGGGATTACTCATTTTTTCATCATTCTTTTATTTATTTATTCCATTTTCAAAATTCATTTCTAATTCACCTGGAGGAAAACAAAAATATCAAGCCAAATGCATAAATAGTGTCAGAGTGAATAGATAATGACAGCAGGTCAAGTTGTGAGTGAGTCACATCCTCGCTCCTGGAAGAAAGTGATTACTGTAACACAGCTCCGACAATCACGGCCAAGATAATCCCATTTCTCACATGGAGCTCAAATTGTATTATGTCACATTGTATTTCGCATATGCTATCAAAAACTGGATTTAGATATGCAAACTATGTAGTGTGCGTGTGCGTGTGTGTGTGTGTGTGGGGGGGGGGGGTAAAGGAGGTAGGATGCAGCCACAGGGTTGGCATGCACACATGTCATTTTGTCAAGCTGTCTGGTTTCTGAGAGAGCTTGATGGTTTCTAGGGGAGGGGAGAAAAAAAAAAGTGTCGCAAAGGCGTGCTCTTCTCCAAAATGAACAGATGGCAGAGTCTAAGTGTGGAGATTTGTTTTATATCTGTGTCCCATGTTGTGAAGCAGTAGATGTGGGCTTCCGTTTTCTATATTTTATTATTTTTTAACATTTTTTCTTTTTCCCCCTACCGTCTTCTAATGTTATCGCACAGGATAACGGATACATGCAATGTTTAAGCTAATGAGGAGTGGGTGTTGCTTTGTCTTCCTCTTTATTTCTTCCCCTCTCTCCCACTGACACATCCTCTTGCTTTCCATTCTCCCTCAAACCCACGCTTGGAGCGGAAACCTATATGCCACACAATTACGCAACACAATTGGGAGAGCTGTGTGGCCGTCTGCAAAAAGCACAGCGGACCTGCCGGCAGCTCCTGACATACAGTAACAGCAGTCAAAAGAACCCAATGCTCAGAGAGCTGCAGATGATATCAGGTCAGCGCTCCACCGTTTCCTGAGCAAAGTGAAAATAGAGGAACGGCGCTCAGCTTTTAGCCAAAATAGTGTGACTCTGTGGAGGACAGACATTCTAGCATCCCCAGTGAAACATTTCCACAAGTGCGGAGTTTTGTGCTCTAAAACATCCGTGAACTTTCAACAAGGATACAACAGATTTCTTTCAATGAATAAAAGCTCTTTTACCAACAAAAAGGTGATTGACACGTCAGGGCGGCGCGCTTTGCCCTTGTTCACTGTTAATTTAATTCCTGTTGTAACTACATTATAATGACCGACAGCACAGAAGATGACAAGTCAGCACAAGACTACAACTGTAGGTAATGATTACTTTGACTGTCAACTGCTTTTTTTCCACCAATCGATCATCAAGATGTTTTAGTCTAGAAAACGCACATCTTGTTCAATCCAAAGATATTCAGTTTAATGTCACAGAGAAGGATGGTAACAGAAAATTATTATAATAAAATATATAATAAACATCATTATAATCACCGGTGATCCAAAGTATAATAGCTGATACTCATCCTCACATGGATTTCATAATATGGGGGATTTTGCACACATAAAATAAAAAATAAATATTGAAATGACCTGGGCAAATTCATAGATATGACCAAGTGTCACACTATACTGTGAACTTTAAGTAGATCACAGTCTCATCATAATTTGAATATTACAGATTATAAATAGTAATAATAATCAATATAAACAACTGAAGGGTGAATAATCACTGCCGCTTTAAGTAAAACAACCACGTCACCTCGCTGTTTGACCGTAATAGCCACAAAAACAGAACAGCATTATTTTCTTTCTCTACAGGAATTAAACCCAACAGTGGGTACACCTTCTGAATATTAGTCCTACTCATTACTCCAAGTCACAACTCAAACGTTTAAGAAACACAAAACAGCACTTACAAGCTCTCCTGATGCCTTTTTTCTATTTAAAGTAGAAAATAAAAAGGTCAGGATGGATTGAGCGTGACCAGACGGCCTGTTTCTAAAATCTGCTACATGTCATTTTGGTCTAAAGAGACTGAACAGACTGTGGTTGGTGTAAAAACTGAGAACTATTTTATCACGGAGCTCTTTATACCATTTAAAATGTATTTATAGTATAATGTCTGTTCATTTATTAGTTAAAATTTATCTTTAAGACCTCCTACATTTTTTCAACACGTGTTCATCACAAGTCAAACACTGCTTTGTATACCCACTTCTTTTTATTTAAGTAAAACAAAGAACAATATAGATTAATTAAACAAAATTTGCTCATAGATTTGATTACAACAGTTTTTTTGTGTTGTTTTTTTTTTTAAGGTGAGGGTACATGCAGATAGTGAATTAACACAAAATAATTGTATTCTGTATGAACCACAGATACTCCAGCATCAACAAACTGCTGTGGTCAGTGTTTAAGACTTCATCCAGATTAGCCAGGTGAGAATAACACTAGTGTAGTTCAAAAAGAACACAATACAGTAACTGTGAATTTATTGTCTTTCCAACAAAACTGCAAATCAACCTGGTAGTAACGAAGCCACAACAACACGAAGCTCCCCCAAAGTGGGATTTTACGGCTATAAAGGGACTAAAGTGGACATCTGACAGCCTGCAGTCTGCAGCAAAAACGAAGGCAAATTTTTTTTTTTTTTTAAATACCCAAGAATAAAGTGTGCTGGTGTTGCTTCATGTGTTGTCAAAGTCCGCAGACAGGCCTACGCCCGGTGAAAATGACAGCAAACATAATGCGTTCTGACTTCTCACCTGCCACCACAATCTCTGCCATGACAGGATGACAAAACACAATCCCTCAAAAGTATGAAAGACAAATTAACTACTTTTGAGTGCATGAGCCTTTAGTTCAACAGGCAGCGGAAGAGGAGATTAATAAAAAAAAAATAAAATAAAAAAAAAAAACACCGACGATGTTGTGGTCGGATACTGTATTCAGTTCATAATCAAATTACAGATGCATTTATTAAAAATAGGATTAGCAGGGATTACACTTTTACCGTGACGTGCTGCCATGCATGCGTGCAAACTCACAACAACACCTGAATGAAAAGACATGAACATGTGCATTTAAAACAAGACCTAAAATGTAGGCAGAAAAAAGACTAAAAGACAGAGTACAAATAAAGGACAGTATTCAGTATTGCTGTGTCTAGTATAACCAGAAGGAATAGAAAACATACACCCACTGAGTGTTTATTAAAATAATTTGGAAACATGTATATTTGAAGATAAAAACATTTGTTTCCATATTGACCTCTACAGACATTTCTTTTATTAACCTGAGACATAACATAGGCATATATTAAACTGATTTATCATATTTTAATTATAAGAACCCAAACACCAGATGCGTCAGTCCACATCTAGAACAACATTTAGCTGTCAGCACTCAAAACTTCATGGCAGAGACTCCATGGGTTCACAGAAACATGCATGAACTGAGGAAAACAAGCAAGTTGTGAGTCTATGTTTAGCCCCAGAAAAACAAACTGGAAAAAGCTGTAGATGAAGTTATGGCTGAGTTGACAGAATCAGCTTTGACAGTGTTTGCAGGGCTAGTGAAAACTGCTGCTATAAGCTAACGTTAATACATCGTCTGGTTCAGTCCACTGCAGGGTTTCAATCAGACTGGACCCTGAACCAGTCCAGAACATTCACACAAGTTAATGCAACACCGGAAATAATCTACTGGATTTAGAGTTAAAGCAGAGCTGAGGTTACAATATGTGTCTTTTTTTGGTCATATCTTTGTTTCTGACCAGACTTAAAATGGAAAGTAAAAGTCACATTTTACTGATTGAGTATTGAAATAATCCAAAAATAATGGACAAGCAATGGAGTTGTTTTAAATATTTAATTTGTTATTGTGTATTTATGTTAACAGTAGTAACTGCAATCTATTTTTAATGGTTGACATTCAGATTTAAAGGGGTTATATTTTGCTAAACCCACTTTTATTAGTCTTTGGTACATTCATCTGCGTTTTTGCACCCAAGTAGAAATGGAACCCTAGAGGTTGCAAAGCTATCTTTATATTAATTCCAGCAAAAATGGAATGTATTTCTGGAACCCTTTTCAATTCCTTTGTAATTTGTTACTAGGGATGGGACATGATTTTCAAATATTTGAATATTCATGACACGCTTCAATATAGAATACTAATTTCGAATGCTGCATTACTTGTATTGTGTTTTACTTGGACAGAATGCCGTATTGTACTGCATCGACAAAACGCTGCAAACACAAGAAAGAAACACTTTCGATTTTCAAATAAAAGTCGAATAGTTTCAAGCGAATCCCTATGTGTGACATCTATAACTAGTTACGTTGTGACATTTGCACTTTTAAGATCAAGACTTGTGACACAATGTCCTCCGAGTACGCCTTGATTGGTTGTCAGCAGCAGCAGCTGTTGCCCATACTGAAACTATGGCCAAACTTTGAGCCGATTACCTAAAATGTCCAGCTGTTGATTGAAAGGGACAGGGTAACCCACCCAACAACCAGGAGGGGGGTGGGGTGTGAAGTGCTTAATGTGCATTTAAAGTGCCCGGGCTCAAAACCACCCTTCTCAGAAACAGGGTTGAAGCTGTACCTTAGAAGTTCAATAGCATTTACTGTTATGTTGGGAAATGTTTTAAAATACATATATTTATCTTTAAAATTAATCTTAGACATGCATTACAGTTACCTACTGGACAAGAGTGTGGATCATGAGTCAACAGCAAGTATTAATTCAGATTAATTCTATTGTGGCAAAAACATTTGACGATGATTCACGTCTAATTTTGCATTGTAAAAATGATCATTGCTGTACTAATTTTAATTTAGGGTTTATTTTGTTTATGTCATTATCAAAACTAATTGGACAATATGTCACTATTTTGCACTTTTCTTTGTATTTTAACTCTTTTATTAACCCTAACCCACATGTTGCATCTAATTTCTTCACTTTGGACAAAAAAATCTGCTTTAAAGATTGAAAGAAATTACAACTTTATGTGTATTGAATATTTGTATCACAGTCAGATTTTTGCTCATAATCCCACCTGTGTCACATCAACCAACCCACTGCAGATGTGTAAATAGGTAAACTTTGCTGCAAGGGCCGCACAAGAAAACCAAAAGCTTCCAAACAAGCAAAATAAATTCCCGGTATCCTCCAGCCTGAGAGACCGGCCCTTGCACCTGTGACCAGGTAAACTTTCCACGTGGCCATTAATGGACACGGTGGCTGTTGTTTACTGAAGACTCCCCACAGAGGAGACTAGCTGACCCATGTCTGCAACCAGTGAGTGGTACAAATGGCAAACATCTCTTGGAGTCATTATTTATGCAGGAATGCCCTTGGGAGTCTTTGCACTTGTTTACACAGTCACGGCACAGTCCATTCATGACGGCTCCGAGTAAATGAGCCGCTTGCTACCAATTTGTCCTGGACGACGAAGCTTTGGGGCTCTACTACCCACAGTTACCTTGGGGTGTGAGTGTGTTTGTGTTCGGAGGGGTTTGGAAAAGAGGTTAATGTAGTCCTGCTACTTTTGGGAACCGACCTGGAACTACGGACGCAGGAGTCCCAAGGGTATTGGGAAGCACAGTGTCACACTTTGAAATAAATGAGAGAATGTTTTTTCAACGGGAATGCCACGGTCTTTCACCTCTGAAATAGGCTGTTTGTTTGCCCGAGGACGAGGAGGACAGTGGTCAAAGTTAGCGAGCGCCGCCTCCCTGATAAAAACCAAAAGAGCAGGAGCTTTGTGTAGGTTGGACTCAAAGGCAAAGAGAAGACAAAGTGTGATTTTTTTTTTTTTGGGGGGGGGGTTGCTCTGCAACTGATGTTCATTGCATGACATCAATTTCCTTTAAATGCATAATGTACAGCAACTCTCTTTTTTTTTTTAAATGCAAATAACATCTTGTGTTGGAATGAAAACAAAAATCAGCAGTGTGTGACGAGCATCTGAATCCTACAGGAAGCAATACTACAGTACAAATACACCGCATTAAAACCATTTCACTGAAGTTTCATATGAAAAGTACTGAAGTCAAGCATCAAAACTCAAACTTCTTTTTAGCTGCATGAGACTCAGTGTCAACACTGGAGCTCACTGTTGAAATTACCTTTTTTTTTTTTTTTTTACAATGTTGTAATGATGTACTACTCTGTAAAATATCTGCCATTTATGAAAAACTACACCTGTAGTTAAGATGAGTGGGTTTTCCAACCATTTTAACACTTTTCACAGCACTTTGGTTGCATGAAAAGGAAATAACTATGGTGAGATTTCTCCACCATGTTTTTCCTGTCATTTATGGTTATGCTACGGATGTTATTTATTTCCGTGACATTTCAGATTTATTCCAGTGAGACGTTGTATAGAGTGACGTTATTGTAAACTTTACCATTAGAAACTACATTTAGACAGGGTTTTACAATATTACAGTATTTATTCACATATATTTTAAGGACTATGAAACAACACAACACTTATTTATGATTTTAATGACAATATTTCTGTGAAAATGTAGTTTTTAAATCAAATAAGTGACTCTCCAACTTCTCATCATACCATCATAACTACATCAACTGTCCCCTCCACACACACACACCTTTCTAGAACTTATCATTTCAACATATAAATATATTTACCTGTTTTGACAACTGTAATTTAATTTTTTGCTCCGTCCACTAAGCCCAACGGGTCAAAGCACACGATGATCAACCCAGAGTTCAGTACTATCATTTTCTAATGTTGCCTTGGGCTTCCTCCTGGAGAATCAGTTGGGTTTTCTCTCCATATAGTCTTCTCAAGGCCTTAATCTGAATTTGCAAACTCATAAGCATGTTATGATTGGCCCCAACATAAATAAAACTGAAATTATTTGGGTTTTGCTGTTTGCTTGTGTCTCTGCATAACAATAAAAGAGTCAGTTATTCATTATTCATTTGATGCTCTAGTGGTTCTAATTAAGTGGATTCTCACATTAATATCTAACCAGGGCCGGCGCCTGGCATAGGCATATTAGGCATTCGCCTTGGGCGCCACATGTGCCTGGGGCACCCTCTATTGGTGACATTCATCAAACTTTCTTTACACCTAAACTGGACTTTGCACATTACAACACAATGGACTAAATGAAAGAAAACAGCATTTTAAACACATAAACACTCTGTGTACACACCATGATTTGACCTAATAATGCATTGTTCTTGGGTTTTTTTTTTTCGGAGGGGAGGGGGCACCTGCAGCAGCTTTCAATGTTGAACAAGAATATAAACTACTGTGCACTACACCCAGCTGTTTAGTGAACATGAAGGGGTCAAAGCCTTCTGGCACTCAGGGATGAAAACTGAGAAAGGAAGAAGAAAGACCGTTCTAAAGGTATTTAGATTTATAAAGTACATCAAAATCGTGTGCTACTTATGTTACAGCTGTCTGTCTTAACTGATTGTACCATTGTTCTGCTAAGTGTGGCAAATAAGTACAGGTGGGACGATATGCTTTTATGCCGATTCAATTCTTTTAAGATTTTTTTGGGTGCCGGTTCGATTTAAATTGTGATTCTTCGATATTCTCAATATTCCCGGTTTTTCGCTTGCCTTTTTAACACCAAACTACGTGAAAAAGCTGAATGATGATTCCTACAGGAACCATATTTCCCAAAAGAATACACATCATATGTCAAATGTCATGTCATAACCCTAACGAGTGGAGTGATGTTATGTTAAAAGAACTCATTTTAAACCTCCACACATAAAGAAAACATTCAATGTCAAAGTAAATTATGCTGCTAAATATAGTAGGGAACAAAAACCTTACCGATTGTCAAAAGGAAAAACTAAAACCCACCCTTGTATCCAACAAAGCAAATGCAAAAGCCCAAATGGATACAATTAGCACTATTGATTATATTATTTTGTGATTTTTCCTTTTTTTTTTTTTACTACAGCATTCTTCCTTTCACAATGTGTCACAAATATTTACCAAATAGTCAGAAAATCTTCCGCTGTATTTTCTACAATAAACTTCAGGAAATTACATTTAAGAAAAAATAACTGAGTTTCCACTGAAATTAAAACTGTCAGATGGAAAAACATCTAGTGTCTTTCACCTGACTGCAGACGTTTAGTATCAAACCAGATGTACGTGGTTTGATGGTTTAATAAGTTTAAAATGAGACCTGTAGTACAATTAAATTGAGAGCCAAATCCCAGACCAAAGGTCCAAGAGCCATGAATATTGTCATATGTGAGTATAATGTCATATGTTCATCTATGATTCTGAAAAAGGAGAGACTGTTTTTCTTCTGCTTGTCTTCGTTATTTGGAAGTTGCCTCATAGAATATAAAGTAGTAAAGTACACACACACACACACAGCTAATATAAATATTATATCAGTATTAAACGGTAAAAGGACAAATTTTACCACCTAAATAAGGTGAGGTGAAGGTTTCAATGGTCATGAATATATACTAAAGCCAACTAGAAGTGCCTCAGGGTGTTTCACTACATATCCCACTTACTTATTTCCAATATATATACTCCATGTTAGGACTTCACAGTACAAATCCCCAACATTCACTACCGGTGTAGTACTGAGAAAAACGCTGGAGTCGACTAAGACTGCATCTGGTTTGTCCAAATTCAACAGCTTCACTACAATCCCACCACTGAACAAAATCCTCGCAGAAAATCTAAAACTTACAGCTTTGACAAAATTTCTTGAACATGTAGAAAAGGATCAAGAGGAACGGAGTAGTCTTTGAGGGATAGTTTTATAGTGTTTTAATAAAAGTATAAATGGTACAATAAGAAGGAAAGCTATGGACCACCATGTTCCTGCATCCAGAATAATCAGAAAATCCCTTTCATAATAAGAGACCCTGGTTTTAAAATCACTAAAAAGAAATCAATAAACTCACTTTAACAGAAAAGTCTCATCAGTAGAGGCATATTTGTCTGTAAAAATTATATATATATATATATATATATATATATAATCATCATTTTTCCTTCTATTCTTGTCCATTTTATGAGGCTTCTGTCTATTTTATCCTGCTATTGAAAAACAGGTTTTTCCTTTAATTTGTCACCAATTCACATATTAAATAAGTTAACGACAAATGAATGCCTAATCTATTAATCTAAAAAGGAAGACAATCTACTGTCATGAGGAAAACACTGTACTGTACACTATTTTGATCGTGTATGGGAATAAACGTGCTATTAAGGCTGTGTAATATGAATATTTGTATGGCAATACTATATGACAAATAAGACATCTAAATGAATGACAACACAAAGCCCATTTTCTCAAGTTTTGTTTGCAGAAACTCACATGCTGTGACTGTTTGCTTTTTTTTAACCAGATATTTCACTGCAATATTTTAAATATCATTCCGAGAAACATAGCAAAACATTCACTGTTCTTTGATGAAGTCAAGTTGCAATTCCAATTTCACAAGTAATAGAAAACCCTCACTTTTAAAAAGCTTATTTTTTTTCTAGAAAATGTTGTCTGCTTGGGCTAATACTGCACCTTTTTCTTTATAAATCAGAAAAGCTGAGGGGTTTTTTTTCTATTTCTTCAGCCTTTTAAATCCAAGCTGAAAAATCCTGTAGTAGCATCTAAAATTTTGAAGCAATTAGCCTAATATTCAAGAACAAAGTATTAAAAGGTCACGCAGCAGGACTGTTTCTACGGACAGTCAAGGTGTATAATACTTATTTTCAGAGGTGGATACACTGTGTAACAAGAGGAAACACCTTCTGTGTCATATGATGGTCCCTCAGTTACTTTCATCTGAACCACAGTTTGTTCTCTTCCAGGAAATGTGCAACACAAGCAAACATGGAGGACAGTGAACGTGACACAGAGGGGAGTCGTTCTGAACATTAGGAGGAGGAGGAGGAGGACGATGAGGAGGAAGAGTCCAGCTCCAGGATTTGAGCAAAAACAGGGCTATAAAATGTGCATTTAGTTTCAGCCGCCGTCCCTGAACAGTATGGGGTAATTCCGATCAGGAGGAGACAGCACAAGAAGCTACTTCTGTGGTTCAGGTTGAAAATGGATGAAACCAAAACCAGACTTTACTATTTATAACAGCGACATGTATGCCTTTATGTCAATCCAAACAAATCAACCGTTAAAGACAGAATTACATCTATGGTTTAAGGCTGTATTTACACTGTGTGGAAGTTCAAAACGCCTTTTTTTCTGCCAATAAGAAAATGCAAAATCAATCCTCAGCCCTCTTTACTTCTTCCAAGAAAAATGGCTGCATCTAGTATTTATAGAACTCTTTTTTTTCTCCTTGATAAGCATAATAATAAGATGAAAAATAAGTAATGGAATTCATTTGTATGTAACGAATCAAAAATAACATGGTAGTGAGGAAATGTAAAGTCTAAAGTCTAAGAATCGTACTTGGAAATGTCCACATGACATGAATATAAGAAGTATGTTGTGTAGTAATGTAAGTAAATGTAGTTTTTTCAGATGTATTTGGATGTGGAATTGTATAAAGGTATAAAATACATTCAGTACAAATACACTGTAATTTATTAGTGGCCGTTTAGGACGTTGTCTTGTATGTTTTGTTTTGTTTTGTTGTTTTTCCATCAAACATTTTCTGTCATCAACTGGCAGCTTTAAGCATTTCAGTATCATTTTACCTCATCAGAGCGCGGGTACAGTTTCCCTTTTATGTGGATTCAATTTGAGTCTAAAAATGATGCAAAGAACCAACAGAAGAGAATTCAATTAAATCGCCGAGTATAAAAGAAAATGACTCCCCCTATAGCTCTCAGGCTCTCATCCAATGATACAGTAAAAAGGGAGGAAACGTGGTTAACGGAGAGAGAGAGAGAGAGAGAGAGAGAGAGAGAGAGAGAGAGAGAGGGAGAGAAAGGGGAGGAAAAAGAAGCGATGGGATAATTTAACAAGCTTCCTCCTAAACCACTCCAAAACCTCCAGAGTTTAATTGCTGGGAGGCAACATTATCCCTAGCAACACTGTGTCTAGTCTCTTGGCTGGGATTCGGCGGGTACCTGCTGTATCCACTCCCCACACAATACAGCGCCCACTGAGCCATATAATCCTCTCAGGCCCTCCTCTTCTGGAGAACCACATTCAATCCCGTTGTGACACGGGCAAATCTCCTCTTCTCCATTTTTTTGTCAGGGGTACGTGCTTCAAATAAGCCCAATCAGTAGGCACCTTTATGTGTGCACAATGCTACAGGAGGGGGGGGGGGGGGACCGTGGAAGCAAGGGGGAGAAAAAAACAGAACGCAAGAGTTAAATAAATAAAAAGACATTTGATTTGCTGTTGTGAAATTTGGGGCTACTTTCCATTCCTCTGTGGAGCTCCCGGGAGCAGCCATATTTCTGTTTATGTGTAAATGTGAATCAGTCGGATGGGTCGGTGGGTTCCTGCTGAATCATCCTATGCTGGGTTGTGTGAGCAAAACAAAGAAAAAAAAGAAAAAAAAAGATAAAAAAAAAAAAAAAAAAAAAAAGGAATGTCACTTTCCGCTTTCAAGTTGCCCTTGAAAAGGAAAATTACAACAGTGGCTTTGATGCCAGCCTGACATGCTCGCAGATATTCTCCATAAGTGCAGACACACACTAGATTATCATTCCAATGAGTCTGTTCTGATGTCTTTTAACTGTCTGAATATAGTGCAGAGTGTTTTCAACGCTCGGCAGAAGGACGAGGAAACGGTGGCTCATTACACAAAATGGCACAAAAAGAAAAATGATATTTTCTTTGTTGTCCAATGGGTTGTAGCTTAAGTCAATATGGCATTTAGGGACCTGCTGAGACATCTTTTAATTAGAAGACCCGCTAAATAATGAGAAAGTATGGAGGCAGTGTAGTGAGGAGGATTTCTATGTTTTATTAATTTTACTTTTAGGCACCGTCTGACTCCAGATAAATGACTTTATCATTTAGCTTTTTATACTTCCTTCAAATACGGTTGCAGTCAGTTCTGCATTAGAAATAATTTTCGGACTATGGATATTCAACACCTTTTGACACTCTGTTCTTGGATTATTAATTGTTTCCTTACGTCTGAACATTAGATGTTCTTAATGTATGTGATACTTACTTTACATGCACTTATGGTAGATGTGTTTCTCATTACAGACTTTTGCCTCACATTTACAAATGAGAAGACAATACTGATTATTTTACAAGTGGCATTCATGACACTACGTTGTCATAATAGTTTAATAATTATTTCCAAAGCTGTGTTGTGTTTTGGCAATGGTTTGTAATTTTAATCAGGCGGTAAATAGAAATGTAACCATTTACTTTTCTAATTAATTAATGAAAATGCAATTGTGAAATGTAAATGGGCTCATTATCTGGTACTTTTGCTTTGTATGACAACAGTAAGGACAAGGAGAAGGAGACAAACACAGCCTATTTCACCTGAATTTCCTGTTCATGAATTAATGTAGGGACGGATGATTTGTCCAAAACCTTGTTTGAGGATCTTCTGATAATCATTATCTGGATATTGTACCATATGAAATGAAGGTAAATTGCAACCAGTTTTACATCAGTTTACTCTAGTTTAGTCTTTGTGTGATGCTTTGTGTTGTATCCAAATAGTAAGTCTACATTTTTTGCATAATATTAGGCAGAAATTATTAGTATATTGACAATATATAGATAACAAATGTATGTCAACATTTTCACGTACATACAGCTGCCATTAATTAGCTAATGTTATAATGAACAAAAGTTTTTTTACACTGTGTAACACTAGAGCATCTGTTTGAATCAGACTCATTGTATAACTGAGCTCAGACCTACAGTTCACACTCAATTTGTTAAGCAGCAAAACATATTATACAAACTGAAAAAATGCAGAAATAAAGTCATGATCATAACTGCCTGCTATGGGTTTATAGCAATAATTACACTAATACACAGGATACTGAAATGAACGTAAGTACTGTAACTGATGTTTTTAACAAATGATACCTCTGAAAAGTAATTCATATGGCAAATCTAATAACATCAAATGGCCCTAATCTAAGCTTACATTGTGACAGAACAATGAAAACTGATAAACAACCAACACTACATCAGGTTATATGCAGGTTTTTAGTGTGTCTCTGGTCAATTTAGATTTTTCCAATAAGATACCAACGGGCAAGTGTATGTTTCAATCCACTATCATTAGGTTTACATGTGTCCATGACTAGTTTTTTCTGCTACTGACATTCAAGCTGCAAAACCTCACACCTGAACCCACCACACATGAATGATTGATGGGAGTTATACACCAACATGCACCAAAAATACACTAAAAATGCAACAAAATATGTTTTTAAAAATGTAAAACACAAAATATGCCAAAAATACTATACAATAAATTCACTAAATACACAATTAGGATATCTGCAGGTCTAACAAAGCTGAATGTATTACTTTCCAGGATATTGCCCAATGCATCTTTAGTCTAAAGCTCATGCCTGAACCCATCTCCCCATTACTGATTGATGGAGGCTACACACATTCTCAAAATGATCAACCCAAATAACACATTAGACTAATTCTGTGAAAGATTTACAATGAAATATAATTTATTATGTCCATTGGGTTTTTAAGGACTTTAAGGGGTGTCACATTTAAGGCCTAATTATCAAATTCAAGCATAATTAAGGTCTTAAGTTAAGAAGGATCTGCAGACACAGTATCACACAAGTGAGCTAGAAATACATATTACTCTTCCCCACTAAAACAACAGGTCTCTGCAGTACTAATCACAAAAGACAGTACGTTTGTTACTGAAAACACAAAGCCCCTACCTGCTACTTTCAAGCAGCTAATAATCACAATACCAAACCTAAAGAGAGACAGTAAACCATAATGCACAAAGAATGGATGACACTAGATCCTAAAATGGATAAAATCTCATCATTTTCTTGCTACACACCACGCAGGAGCCTCAGTAGAAAAAAAAAATCAAACATTATTTTCAGTAACTAATTAATTTAACATGCAGCGACTAGTAAAGAAATGTCATAAATTCCAAGAGGTCTGGTAAGTGAGTGCAACCAATAACGGATTTTTAACTTGCACAAAGCTGACACGATTGTTAAGATTCACAGACATGCTGCAAATAATTAAGGATGAACTCAGCATGCATAATTTTTAACATCTCATCCCTACACCTTTATTTATTATTTAACATAACTAATAATTTCTGCCCCTCTCTATACTTGCCAATTCTCACCACCAAGTCTCTAAACAGAGATTTCAGGCAGTGCAGAGGCGGAGGCGGGCCCATGCGAGTCACAGATCATCATGGAGGAAGAAAAACACTTAATTCAGACAGCGCACGGGACATGAGGGCTGGGGGGGTTTTTTTCTGTTGACGAACTGGTGTTTTAGATGCCCAGCTTCTTACAGGATAAAACCAACAAAAAGATAAGCTAACAGCTGAACTTTTTTTTGTTTAATTCATGATTTGCAGACTGCATAATAACAATGGGGAGAAAATTCTAACTATCTCTGCCCATACTGAAGCGTGACGCATTATATCCTTTTCCATTACACTGTATCAGATCATGTAAGATCAACCTACATCATAACAGCGATGACTCACACTATATTGAAGGGCTGTGCTAAACATATATTCTTTTCCATTTATTCCATTTAATATGATATGATTTGTTTCTATAGAGCACCCTTTTTGTGATATTTCTCATTTGCTTTGACAGAGATGGATAGATTTCTTTCCCTCTAATCTTTCCCTTCAGTTCATGCTCCAACATAAACACTTGCATCTCAGGCCATTAGTTACATAAGTTGTGTGAAAGTGAGTCGTCCTACCTGGTTCAGAAGTCAGAGGTTGAAGGTGATGAGTTGAGAAGAAAATAAATCACGGTCGGCTGATGCTGTGAGTGAAGTCTGGTGTCCACGGTGTTCTATCCAAATCAGAAGCTGGAAAGAGAAAAAGCAAACAATGGAAACATGTTTATTGAAGTCAAATAATGAGCAAAAGATGGTATTTTTCTGGTCTTTATTCCCTAATATGAGAATAAAAATCCATCCAAATCCCTGATTATCATCTTAAGACAAGAAAACAACCAATGGATTTAAGGCCTATATTTTTAACCTTGAGGGGTATAATGAGGTGAATAAAAACAAAATAATGAATCTCATATTTGTGTAATGAATCAAACTATATCATGGCACTGAGGGAAATTAAAGGTGTCATTCCGCTGAAAACCACTTTTCCACACTCCTTTTGAAATCTGATGGGCCACCCCGAGTTACCAACACATCCTGCCTTTGAAAGTGGTTTGGCATCTTCTATGAATGGGAAATACCCCCATTGCAATGAATCTTACCGCGTCATGGACATGTATTTGGAAGTACCAGTAAACTCTGTTGTTTGACCTCAACTCATTTTTCTACAGTGCCTTCCAAAAATAGCTTGAAACAAAGCAATCCGGAGGGGAAGTTTTTTTGTTTTTTTTTTTTTTTAATACAACCAACACACAATGCAATCAATAGCAATGGTGAACACAGCAATATTAATGAAATAACCATGGAATGACACCTTTAAGATCAAAATGTTAACTTGAGTAGTATTTCATGTTTTTCTTCTTCCCAAAAATACTTGACAAAGACATAATCAATTATTTGCATCATAACCACTGAAAAAGCATTGACTTTCTGTTACATCTGTTTTAAGCAGCTCACATGTATAAGGTCCAAAATGAAACTAATCAAGCACCAAATGTGGCTAAATTCTAGGTTTGGCTGAAAAATTATCCATTTCAGCCAGTTCAGCTGATATATCTTTTGGGTTACAGTCCCAGAATCTGGCCCAACAATGACCAAATCCAAGCTCATTATTGTCAGGAAAAGTGGCTTTTTGTGTCATGTGAGCAGCATGAAACAGAATATCAACAACAAACAGCAAAAACAAGAAAAAATAAAAAACATAATATCCAATGCTTGTGTTATGTGAAAAAAATATGGCTGTTTAATCTCCAAATATAAATATATAAAACATTGCGGTCTGTAGACACTCTTTAGGGTCATATATAAATAAATGGTAGGGCCCTACTTCATGTAAATGGTTGTATTATTATTGGGTGGCAATCAGATAACTAGCGGTATTTCTCATATTAGATGTCTACTGAGGTGGGTTTTATTCAAACAAATGAAACTTTAAAGGCTGTAAACAATGTGTTTGGCTGCTAAATGTTCTCTGTTTACCTCTCATTGGCAGATGAAGTAGAAGTTAATTTTGGACCCTGTGTGTTATTATAAAAACAGACGTCCTGAAGGTGCTGAACACTGGATTTTATCAAACATATGTCGGGAACTATTTTCAGAAGTGGATTAATCCACATTTGTTGTTCTGCTGGGTATTTGTGGCAGCAGGTCGGTGGATGTGGGACTGAGTCACAAATAAACTCTAGTGTGTGTGTTCATGGTAATGAAGGGCCGTGTCAGCCCGTGCAGCACTGGGGCTAAATCATGTCTTTTTAAGGTGGAACTTCAACCCCAGCTCTGAGTAATGTAGAAAAATGAGGTGGACATTACTGTGGTGGTGGTCCTGACCCAGTTCAGTTCACTTGAGTCCCGTGAATAGTGTAAACTCCTGTTAATACTTGCTTAAGGCACTATTAGCATATTTGTAAATGAGGAATATAAAGTCAAATAGACGATAGTAAACACACAAACATCTCAGCATTATTTCAGTAACTATTAATATGAAAACTAGAACTTCTAAATCACATATAAATGGATAATTATTTAACTCGGCCTTCCAGAAATTATGCTAACAATCAGTGCTATCATTTATCAACCAGCAAATAAGCTAGTCTGCGTTAGCTCAATTACAATAAATTGCAAACACGACAGAAAACTATCTACTCTCAATTAGCAGGTCACAACTACAATGCAAGTACGACATTCACTCACTTGTAAAAGTCCACACATGATTACTTTTCACGGTTTTTTAGCTTTTTGTCTTTTTTTTACGATTTTTAATCGTCGTCAATTCAGTCGAGCGGGAACACCTGCTAATGGCGCTTAATGTTGCATTCAAGTGCAGCTCGTAAATCTGTACTTTAGCACGGAAGTGTTTCAACAAAGGTTGAATGTTTGTTAGAAAGTTACTTTGTCAGTCAGTCGATCAATCAATCAATCAATTGACTTCAGGTAGGCGTAATCAAAAATGTTGTGTTTGGATTCCGTTCACACTGAGCTTTTGTTTTGAACTGTGAATCTCTCAAATAATATGTAGGAAAATACCCATGTTTTTTGTCATTGTAACTAATCTTGTAGTGAAATATTAAGTAATAAATAAACATATGAACTCTTTTACTCACAGGTTAAATAGACCTTTTATGTCTTTGTAAAAAAAAAAAAAAAAAAAAAGAGGGGTGTTACACCGCGTTATGTAATAATGTATACACCTTTACTTTATGATGTAATTATGCCACATTTTGTAATAATCCGCTGCATTTTGCAATACAAATCTTGAACGCAATAATAAACTAATAATAAACTTTGTAAAAAGTTATTACAAATTGCAGCTGTCGTCCTTTTTTAAAAAAAATATATATTAATAATGTGGTGCATTATGTAATAACCAACCATCTATCAGCTAGTTGTTAATGCAGGCTTAAGCATCATCAGTGAGCACCCAGTGAACAGAGAAAAACAGAACATTTCCTGCCCCATAAGGACAGTCAGGTTCAAACACCAGTAGGAGCGGTCTTCACTGGTGGATTGTTTAGGTTCCTCAGCTCTGTGTTGGGCCGAAGCACACCCCTTAGCTGTTTTTAAACACAATATATGAAGGTTTGAAGTGATCTATTGCTTCTATAAAACATCTACAAAGTGTGGCAACATTTTTTCTTGACATACTTTTCATTTTAAACAATGTCACACATCAGATGGGAATGTGTACAGTGTTTGTGAATATGCAAACAAGCGATCAGAACAAACATGAACTAAAGGCAGTCAACAAATATTACGGCTACTTTAGTCGCCTCTGTCTGCTCAGTGCAGGTCATTCAACCCCCGACCCCCCACCCAGAGTGGAAATCTTGAAAACTCTCCGCTGTAGCGTTGTCATCTCACGGTCGAAAACACAAAACTATTGCTGTTACACATGCGCTTTGACAAGGCAGCATTTTATCACAGCACCATCTAGCAGCCTGGTATGAATATCCAATTGAATTCCACCCACTCTTGCGTTCCCGTATGCACAGAGATTTCTTAATGACAATGCTAGTGTAAATAAATAAAAAGCTTAAGACCAGACTCCAGTTTTGCATCTTTTCTTCTGATCATCTCCGTATAAATGTAGCCTAAGACTGTTTCCAATGTGTATTTCTTCTTATAATGAAATTTGATATGAACATCAGCTAATAGTAATGGGGACTTCATTATAAAAACTGAAAGAATCATATAGGCAGCCAGTCCTCACTCTACCAATAATAATAATAATAATAAAAAAAAAAAAAACCTTCAGGGGAGTTAAGGTGAAAAATTTTCATCAAATAAAAAAAGTAAAATAAAGGCAAAAGGTTTGCAGCAGTATGGAGACTTTTAATGATGACTGTACTGAGTTCGGGGGAAGTGTACTTCAACGCTCACATTCATAAAAATGTAATACTTCACATCTAAGACTGCTGTAAGAAATAAGAGGCAGAGGTAGAAGGTTAGCTCATAATCCATAACAGATAGTTGAGCCTGGCCACACTGGCATCGAATCTTTATAAAAATTATAACAAGCCTTGGCACAAGTACAAAACTCACAAATCACAACTGTGAGGCTGCAACGATCGATTGTGATGTTTTTTTTTTTGTTTTTTTTGCCCACGGTGTGGTCAGATGCTGCTTGGTTCTCAGGGATTCACAGCATCACATCGGCCATAGTGTTAATGCCAAGAGAGAGCTGTTAAAAATAAGCACAAACGACTGCAGTGAGTGATTTAAGTAACATATGATTATAGAAATTGTCTGTGATGAGGCAGAGTTAACGGTTTCTGTGATCCGCAGAGGTCAACGCCAACATTGTGCTTCACAGCTGAGTAAAACACGAGTTAACAGCCTTAACATGAATAGGTACATACAAAGAGACACGGACAGGGGAGTTATGGGAAATGTAGGTTAAGCAAACTGAAGGGTAAATCCAGCTTTTTTTCTTTTACTGAAGATTAAAAACCTGCTCTAGTTTGATTTGAAGGCTGCAGGTGTTAGGAAATCATAGACCGCCGAACGCATTTGAACAAAGAGGGACCAAAATCTTAATATCGTACGCACACACATGCACTTTCGCCAGCACAGAACCAATACCAAAGCAGCTAACAGTACTAACCCATCAGGATCTTATGACTTTAGTTCACAACATGCCAGCATAATTTATTGAGCACAAAATAAAATGCCCAAACTGCAAAAAGTACAGAATGTTATGCATAGATGAACCAAGACTTCAACCCACAACATGCCAGCACAGAACTGTGCAGAATACAGTTCTAAAACAGCCAACAGTACACAACAAAAGCACCTCAGTAGTAACTCAAACAACTTGCTTGGATCAGAACCAAACCAGTATACAAACACTGAGCACAGAGGACACGGTGTGCTGCGTTACTGCATTAGAATTATCATGTGAGCTTTCCATGTAAGTCAATGGTTAATTTTTAGTCATGATGCACTGAATCAGTGTTATTGATCATCTTTGACATGTCCAAGACTCTGATATAAAACAATGGCACACTGTTTTGGTGTGTATTCTAAGGAAATGTTATCATATTTACATATTTAGGATGTTATGTTTTTGTCTGTCTGTCTGTTATTTAGCAAGATAACTCAAAACTGTATGGATGGATTTTGATGAAATGTTCAGGGTAGGCTGGTAATGGGGAGATCTGAAAATCATTAGATTTTGGTGGTGATTGGGTGTGGGGGGTCTACCTTGGTGGAGGTCTGTGCTCTCAGAGTCCTTTTCTTGTTTGTGTTCTTTTTAAATTACAAAATTAAGGCTAAAATCCTGCAAATGATTGAATATTTGGTAGTCTTGAGCTGAGCTAAAGTGGTTTAAGAGATTTATACAGAAAATGAGAAAGAAATATTGATCTGTACTGATTTAATAGCAGTTATTTGCATGTGTATCTTTGGCTTGAGGGTCCAGTAGATTAACAACTGGAACAGTGATTATAGGGTGAGGCTGAGTGGAGTTTTAGATATGTCAAAAAGTAGCAACAACATAGATTTCATTATATAAGTATTTTAATGTGACTTTGATATGAATTTGATCTTTTCTTTGTCATGAAACACTAAATCATTGCTACAATGTTCTTAATAATATTTGACCAGTTCAAGACTCTGATATAAAAAACCTTCTACCGTCGTGTGTGTGTGTGTGTGTGTGTGTGTGTGTGTGTGTGTGTGTGTGTGTGTGTGTGTGTGTGTGTGTCTGTGTGTGTATTCTGTCTTTTTTTGTTTGTGTTTCTATAAAACAAGTGGCATTACACTTTCAAATAAAAAAAAATTCTATAAATGATTGACCTTTTGGTAGTTTTGAGAAGAGCTGAAGTGGTATAAATCTGTTATACAGAAAATATTCAAGATTCACAAGTTGTTTTTTTTTTCCATTTGTTCATAGATGCATATTAATGACTGTATGGCTGTGCAGAGAGTCACATAAAAAAAAAATACTAGAACAAACAGATACTTCCATAAGATCTACGGCTACAAATATATGTATATAAAATGACATAAAAATAATAAAAGTGTATAAAACAACTAGATAATACTGAGTAGATTACACAACTGGAAAAGTGATGATAGGGTGAGGGTGACTGAGGACTTAGACACATCAAAAAGTGTCTCCAGCATTGATTTCATTGCATTTCTACTTTTATGTGAGATTAAAAAATGTGAAAATTGCCTGTAATGAGGCACAATTGCCGGTGTCTGTGATCGGCTGAGGTCAACGCTAACATTGTGCTTCAACGGCTGAGTAAAATGCGAGTCAACAGCCTTAACATGAGCAGGTACATACAAAGAGACAAGGAGAGGGGCGAGAGGGCGCCGCACTCGTTGTAGAGGTCGCACACACGGCCCCAACAATGATACACAAAC
This sequence comes from Siphamia tubifer, assembly GCA_020466265.1. Lineage (NCBI taxonomy): Eukaryota > Metazoa > Chordata > Actinopteri > Kurtiformes > Apogonidae > Siphamia > Siphamia tubifer. Next base: position 27,134,365 of record CM035790.1, on the reverse strand, counting down.
ACTGCTGACAAGGGGAAAATATGAGGACTTCTGAAGCGCTGGAAAATGTATGAAGAAACGGATGTAAGGGTCATTTTACTGAGCAGCACCATTAACATCCCTGCCCTTGTCTGAACTGCAGCTCAGATCAGTCACTCACACACATACATGCAAAACACACACACACACACACACACACACACACACACACTCGGCATTTCCTCCTCTTCTTCCATTCCTCCTCTTTTCACCCTCGGAGAAGGAGAGGTCGACATTTTAACTGCAGCGGTGAGGAGATGGCTTCCTTTCACCTTGACGGGCATATAATGAACATTTTTCATTTCGAGCTTAGCTTCACTTACAGAGTCAGTCAGCTATTTTCTCTTTGAACCTTTTTTTTTCCCTTTCTGACATTTCCCTCTGTGGTTTTGCCAGGATGATCTTCACAGTAAATTTGTGCCCCTTTTAAAGAAATAGGATACATTTCTGTTGATTTCTTTTTTTTGTTTGTTTTTTTTTTTTCTCTCCAAAGCGCTCATTTCCATAAAGGTCCCCGTAAAACACAAATAGGCCTACAGTGTAGCATGAAACACAAACAATATGCTAATCACACCTGTTTCAATTAAAGCCCAGGAATGCATGAAATCCATATCATTATTTACTTATTGTTTTTGCATTTTCTGTCAGAGGAGAAAAGGCTGCACTTTGAAGGAAAAGTGACTGAACATCTGACTTATGCGCTTCAGATTTGAGAATGCACATCAAGTCGATGGGGAATTAGGAAGGATTATTCAAACACATGCACAAAATATAGCTTTCGTTAAGGTTTTGGGTGAATCTGAGTTGTTTAAGAAACAGAAGAAATGCAGTTTATATGACTCAAATCCAATCCACGCTCACGCAAATGAAAAATAAAGCATATTTACTTCAACCTTATGAGAGGTGTTATTGTACATGGAGACTTAAATACATTAAAGCTACAATATGCAACTGAATATATTATATTTTAAAGGTATATGTCATGGAATATCAACGTTTGCTGTGACTTCATCTATATTAAGAACCAAACATTAAACTTAATTGTCATTTAAAGAAGACTTAGAGTTTGGATGGGATCCAAGCACTTCTTTGGGTCCTCATTCACATTTTTTAAACCCAGGGGGGGTCAAACATACGGCCTGTGGGATGAATTTATGAAATACTAATTTAAATCAAATATATTAACAACAAATATTCAGAGAATGCTTAATCTCGCCTCTATTTTTTTTTTTTGCCAATCTCAAGGTTCTATGACAAAAGTTCTTGAATTAGAGACAAAAATGTGATTTTGACCTTTCTGCTAAATGCGACCCTGACCTTTGACCTTTACTCAAATGGATCATTGCATCTGATGCTCATTCGCTATCTGTATATGTCCATGTAATTACATGGTGATATCTCATATATTCATTGAGTTATAGCGTGATATGTCTCTGCGGACACACAGACAAACAGACAGACAGACAGACAGACAGACAGACAGACAGACAATAATCTCTCCCAACCAATGTTGGGCCAGACTAATTACTGGAGTCAAAGTCATTTTAAGATCAGGTTCTGTATTCAAACCAATAGGATGGAAAGTAGATCAGGCCAATAAAATATTATCAAAAAAATAACCTATAAACAATGATAAAAATGGTAAAACTGTATGAAAATGTTTACAAATACCAAGTGTTTTGTTTTTTGTTTTGTTTACCAAAAATGTGAATAATCTGAACAAATACTAAAATGTATGAAGAAAAAAAAATGCAATTCTGCCAATGCTGTGTCTGTTCCTAAATGTTTTGTGTATTTGTAGATCCGCTGGTATCTGTCCAGTAAGTTGAATTCACATGTGTAAATGATAAACTGTAATAGAATAATACAATTGCATTCATTTTTCCAAAGAATTTCCAGATGTCATGTCATTTTTTTTTTTTTAACTCACTGAGACATAAACATTTTCAGAATGTAATTGAATGGTTTTTTTTATTCACTGTTATTATTTTACTGATCCGGCCCAATTAAGATCATCTTGAGCTGAATGTGTCAGCTTAACTCAAATGAGTTTGACAACCCTGATTTAAACTATTCTCGAACAAAATGAATTATTCTAATTCTTATTTGAATGATTCAGAAATAACCTCTAAATAATCCAATACATCTGATACACACGGGGTTCCTACAGTATTTGTTCTCTATTTACTAATTCAGTTTCTATTGCACTTTCTATCTCTCTGATGATTTTCACATTTTTGTATTGTTTTATGCATAAAATAAAAATGCAAATGAAAACAAACCAAACAACCACATTGAATCCAAAAAGCCTAAACACCCACTGGTGACCAAAAGCATCTACTGATCCACTAATCCTATTAATACATGTAAATGATTGGTGTAAAATGCAGTTTGTCGTCTTTTCATGGCCATCAGATATGACTCATTTGGACATTCAGAGACTGTAGTTACCGTGGAAACGCCGTCGTCTTCTACAACATTGATTCACCAACAAAACCCATAGAATCGGATCATTGACAGTGGTTGGACACACTGGATTTATGTTCAATTCATGTTTCCTCTGTTATAATATGGTAACTTGTTTAATTCACTATGTATATCTACATGATCAGTGAATTAAATATCGAAAAAAACACATTTTTTTCACTAAAAACTGCAGAAGATAAAATAATAAATAGCATTAAATCACTTCGGAGACGTTACATGTTAATTTGGAAGTGGTCCCAGGAATAATTCAGTGTCTTTAATGGTTAAAGTTAGAGAAAATATGTTGAATATGGTTGAAGCGTAAAATGTGCATATTCTCCTACATTTGTTGTAGACTTTTAGTTTTATATACAATACTTGTTCATGTTGTTTATTTAGTTTGTTCCTGTTTGAACAGATTTTTCAATATAAATATGATGGTGGAGGAAATACTGTTAAAACAGCACATGGATGACATTGTAGAAGCTGAATACATTCCTCTGTTTCTGTTAAATGAAACTCAGAGAGATGTTTTTTTTCAGTGGAAATTGGACGCTTGAAAAGTCGTTATTATGTGGTCTAAAACAGATCGATCTCTGCTTTTCTTTTCTTTTGGAATAACACAACTCAATTAGACTGTAATGTAACTGTGGAAATAATTAAAGTTCCTTGTCATGTTTTTAGTCTCTTTAAAAAGTTCTTCTAACTAAATTACAGCCAGTGACTCCAGATTGATGTAATCAGTTTCCTTGGCTGAAGGATGCACATGTTGGCAAATCAACACAGTATTGAAGAGCTGCATTGTGGGAAATGTAGCTGAGCAAACTAAGGAGTAACTTAATAATCTTCTGTCATATTTACAACCATCGCCTACTGGATTTAAAGTATTTTTTTTTACATTTCAGTTCATGTTGATTTTGTGAATTCAGATTGTTAGGTTGTTATCTAGTTTTATGTTTTGTTTTTTTTTTTGTTTTATTTTACAGATGAATCAGGTTGAATTTGACGGCAAACATTGTGTAAGAAAAAAAGTCATATAGCAATGATTAGAAACATTACTGTTAGATGTGTCTATGTTTTTGATAATGAAGGAATGTCTAGAGATTATGATAATTTACATTTTACACAGTCCCTCTCCCTGTTCAGTATGTGATATTCCACTGATAATCACAAAATCAGTCCAATCAGATTAAATCAGAGGTAATTTTAATCAGTTCAACCCTTGTGGACCATTGTAATTTTACTAGCTAAAAATGTACATGCACAGAAAACTTTTTTTTTCCTGTTTTTTTTTTTTCTCATACCACCTCAGCTCTGCTCAAAATAGTGAAATATTCAGCACTTATCAGGATTTTAACCATTTAAAAGCTGTTTTAATACACAATGTTACTGCCATTTGTGAGAAAAATATAAGAAATAAAATTTTTTATATGATATATTTCTGGTGTTAGATCTGTTAAAAAGTAGCAATGACAGTGATTTCATTGCATTTTGGTATTTTTATGTCACACATGGTTTCCATATAAGTCAATGGGTTATTTTTGGCCATGATGTACTGAATCAATACAACTGCAGTGTTATTGAAAATCTTTGACTCTGCATGTTTTTTATTTGTGTGTGTGGGTGGGTGTGTGTATTTCTATCATTAAGAAGACATTGATCTGATTACACAGTCACAACATGGGGACCTCTGACACCATAAAAACATTAACTTTTTCTGGAAGTTCCCATAAAGTATGAGGGAAACAGGTGCAAAGCAAAACATATATTTTTCAAAGGTTTCAAGATGTGTTTACTTTTTTTCCTTATTTTTTTTTGTATCATTCAATTTAATGTATTTTTTTGTATCTTCTAATTAAAAAAAACATTTATTTTTTAAAAGATCGGTTTACTTTTTTCTATTTATTTCATTTTCTATTATTTTATTCATTGTATTGAATTGTATTATTGTACACACACATATATAGTATTTTTTTATTGTAATTTTTAAAATGTGTTTATGCTCACTACCCAATGGTTACTTTACTTACAAGTGATGACAACACACTTAGTCCTCATGAGTCATGGAAAATAGAATGTGTGTGTGTGTGTGTGTGTGTGTGTGTGTGTGTTATATAAAATAAATAAATCACATATTAACATTCCGTAGTTCTGGGCAGGGCTGAAGTATTTTCAGACATTTGTACAGAGAAAAAAAAACAGGAAAAATTGATCTATGCTGATTTTATATCTTTTTTCCCCTTTTTTTTTGCATGTACATTTCTGGCTCGAGGGTGAAGTAGATTACACAACCGGAAATGTAATGATAGATCTGGTTCACTTTGATCTGTTGTTTGAAGTGGGGTGTTCATGATTTTCTTCTTCTGTCATTCTTTTCTTTTTATTAATCTTCTTTTTTTTTATCTAAATATCCAGCAGAACGGATGGAATTCCTTTACACTTGTCTGACCAAATGCTTTGAGCATGTAAAACATGGGTATCAAACGTATGACCCATGGGTTCAACTGCCTGCAAAAGGGACCAATGGAGAATTTGCTAAGATATTAACAATTAAGCATGTAAAAATAATTTGAGTTCAGGTTCAACAGACCAATAAGAGCTCATCTGGGTAACACTAGTAACATACTATCATAATAACCCATAAGCAATGATAACTACAACAATTTTCTCTTTATTTTATTATAACAAAATATAAAACTAGAAAAAATCTAATCCAGATCTCCCCATTACCAACCTACCCTGTAAATGTAATCAAAATCCATCCATAATGTTTTGAGTTATCTTGCTAACTAACTAACTAACTAACTAACTAACTAACTCACTCACTAACTCACTCACTAACAGACAAACAAACTCCGGCAAAAACATGACCTCCTTGACGTACCTCTCTTCATTCATAGGGGGAAGGTTTGTGCTCTCAGTGTGCGTTTCTATTTGTATTTATTTTTCTTAAGAAGTTTCACGTTGTTTGTAGATGTCATGCTGGGGTTTTTTTCTCTTCTTTTTTACTGTATAAAACATGTAGAAAAGTTATTATGTTGTTATTTTACTACTCTGACCTGTTTCACATTACATTGAACTGACTGTAGCCCCAGATCTAAAATGACTTTGACAGGCCTGTGTTAGTCTATAAACCAACAATCCTTTCAACAACTGCTTGTGCTCGCAGCGAGGTGGCCTTTTTTTTTTTGTAGGAGGAGGAAAATGGAGACGGTGGGTGGGGGTGTTTGAGGCCCTATTCCTTGACGACGCCTTTGAGTACCCATGCAAGGAATAATGGATGTGTAATATGGAACGACAGCTTGCAGAGCACTATCATTAATGTTGTAATTCACTTTTAGTGTTTCTACTATTGCGCTGCAACAGGAGGCACAGATGTCACCTGAATCTGCTCGTCCTAGCAGCCAGAGCACACCCGGTTTTCACCAGCTGTCTTGGAACGCACCCTGCCAGCCCCCCCAGTGTGGGCAAATGTGGCCATGAGTATGTGTGTGTGTGTGTGTGTGTGTGTGTGTGTGTGTTATGTGTGCATCCTTGTTTTGGACGCTTTGTTAATGTAACTTTTGTTTTTTGGGAAATTAGACAGTGTTCTGAACATTTCCCGCTTGAACATCAAACTTCTGCTTTGGCTGTAGAAAGACACATTTCAGGTCAGAGCAACCTCTTAAAAAAATGACTTCAGAATATGCTGGGTTCCAGGTAGAGCAATTGATCGGGTCGCAATGTCAGCCTGGGAAGTTATATAATCACAAAAGGCTGCAGTTTCAAGGGTCTGTGTGAGCCTGGTGGTTTTATACTGTAGATTCAGAATCAATGGCTGTGGTGAAATAGACATTATTTCTTCAATATGGTTGATAATATACTGATCAGAAACTCTAAGGGTGGTGGCTGATGGGTCAAAACCAGCCAGCTGAATGGTCTGTAATAAAAAAAATTACACTGAAAATATTAATGGTCAAAGTTGTTCTTATCTTATCTTATCTTATCTTATCTTATCTTATCTTATCTTATCTTATCTTATCTTATCTTATCTTATCTTATCTTATCTTATCTTATCTTATCTTATCTCATCTTATCTTATCTTATCTTATCTTATCTTACCTTAGCTTTGCTTAGTTTAGCTTAGCTTAGCTGATGTGGAACAAATATGAGAAACATGAAATTTTGTATGAAAGTACCTGTAATCTTAATTAAATTAAATTTTATTAGTATAGCCCCAGATCATTACAAAGTCGTCGTCTCACAGAGGTTTACAGAGTTCATCAGAGAAAACAAACAATCACAGAAATAGATGAAGTCCCAAGCATCCCATGTTCTTAGACACGCAAGGAAAAACTCCAAAACCCACTGGAAAAGGAGAAACCTCAGGGAGAACCACTCCCATGGACGGACAGGCTATAGATGAGCGTCCATTTGTATATAAAAAGGAGGAAGGGCACGTCCATCCATCAGAGGGGGGAGGGTGGGGGAGGAGGTCTGGGGTCACAGGTCAGCACAGGTGAGTCACTGCACATCCTGATATCTTAACAGTATTCTGCCTGTATTTGTAGATTGACTGTGATAATAAGCTGCAATATAACATATTTGAAAATGCACTTTACCTTATTAAAAGTTATTACAAGGTGGACACGGTTGTTTAGGTTATTCACATTTAACGTTCACACTAAAACAAAGAGAAACATTTATGGAAATAGATGGAAATAATACATCTAATTAATATTTTGTGAATGTGAACATTGTGCAATATTTTTTTTCCCTACTAAAATAAGAAATATTTGGAGTTTTCATTACTTATAGGTTATTATGATAGTATTTTACTGGTTTGAACCACTTAAATCATATTGTTCTGTACACAGTAAATTTTGCAGTGTTAAATCAACACTTAGAGAGTTTATTTAACTTCTTCTAGAGTGTATTTGGTCCCATTGTCTCCAAATTAACACTGCAAAATCTACAGTGTATGTTTCACTTTAACTACAGCGAGTTTTACGTCCTTAATCAATAGTATTTTGATTGTAATTTTTGCATTTGATAGATTCATGCCATGAGCAGGACTGAACTCTTCAGCAGGACAAATGTTTGAGACCCCTGGTTTGTAGAATAATTCACACTTTATGTGTTATGAAAAATATAGTAAACACTAGTCATAAACTCAAAAATTGCACCTGAACACCCCTATTTCCCACTGGAGACCTGTGAAAAAATATTTGAGCCATGAGCAGCTGAGATGAAAACAACCTTTGACCTTTTCAATAGCAAGCGCAGCAAGGAAAAACAATACTTCTTGTTTGGTAATTATGCTACAAAGCTAAGGTTTTATAAACATCCTGCTGTTGTTACCTGATGATTTTGCACACATATAGCATACACCAGGGGTTTTCAAATTGTGGGTTAGTGAGCCTCCCCTCAAAGAACGCAAACGCACCCCCCCCCCGACAATACATTTTCTAATCTGTATTTTTTAGTTTTTACTGTATTATGAATTTTCTTAACATTCTAAACATCTTTAACATGATCTCTATACTGTATGTGCTTAAATATATATATATATATATATATATATATATATATATATATATATATATTTTTTTTTTTTTTTTTTTTTTTTTTTTTAAAGAAATGTTAAATAACATCTGTGTATGTTTTTTTTGTTAAATATCTTATAAAATAACATAACATTTTTGTATATTTTTTTCACAATTTTCACAGATAAACAAGTTCAAAAGGTTCAAAGTTTAATTTAAACTTGACCTGGAAACATTGTTGTTCCAATAGGGGATCCTACCTTACCATCCACCCAACCCATTTCACACTCATTCAATACAATCACCCCCATGCTAGACAGATAATTATAATATAAAGCATACATACATGTAATATTGTAACATAAGTGAATGAAAAGAGAGACAGCAGGCATAAAGGGGGGGCAACTAGTTTTCATTTTGATTCTCACTTTTTAATGTGTTTTAAATACATTTTCACATTTATGTATGTTTTTAATATACTTCCCCCCATTTTTTTTTAACACCCTTGTGTGTTTTAAGACTAATCCATGAAAGTAAAACTTTAAAGGGGACATATCATGCCCATTGTCCACAAGTAAAGACAGTTCCCTGGTGTCTCAGTGACCCGTCTGTGACTGTGCTTTGGTCAAAATACGACACTGATGAAGTGATACAGCAGCCTCTTCAAACTGGAGAAACAGACATTTTCAAAATGCTTGGTTTTAGTGCTTCATACTTTCATGCAAATGAGCCACAACTAACTCTGCCCCTCTCTTCCACGCTTCCATGGAAACTACATACTGTAGCGTGCTGTGACCCCTGGGTGAATGATGGCTGTAGCGGTACGACCGTATGTTTGAGCCAGAGTCAGACACTCCTGAACAAATTCAAGAACCAAGGATATAACAAGACTTTTGTACTTTGTTAGTTCACTTTATGTCACTTTCATATTTCCTTTTAGTTTGTTGCTACACTGACTATAGGGTGTCGCTGAACATCATTACTGCTAGTTACTCCCACTAGTTTTTGGGGTGTTTATGTGTTAGTTAACAAAGGCTAGCCTCTAAAACTACTTTCATTCCACTGGTAAAAATATTTAAATGTTCCTCCGCTGCAGTTTTACTGTGGACAGTTGGTGCTGCTCCAGGTTTAAGGAAGAGTTTTGATGCTAGGCCTCTGTTGTACTGACCCAGATTAAAGAAGCAGTCCACTGTGAAGTGATTAGCACACACTAACATGGGCTTCTTTGGGACTGTAGCTGGTATGTCTCCATCAAAAATAAATTCAGTCCTCTTCAGTCTTTCATGTTGTGAAGCTGGAAGTGACGCGTGTTCTTCTGTGCAGCCAGGGACAGAGCAGCAAACTTATTTAGCTGTTGGCGACATACTCCTTCTGTGTCTCTCTGCTACCAATAGAGCATAATGGCGGATCTGTGAGCAGAGGTCGCTGTGACCAGTTGGAGGCGTTAGGTGGGGTTAGCTAAGATGGTGGGTTAAGATGGGGTGGGGTATAAACAGACTGTTTTCCTCAGAAAAACAGGAGAGTGTATTTTTTTTTTCATAATTTAAGGGTCTCCTCACACACAGACAACACATATTTATGTTGTAAAACCATTATAAAGTACATTTTTCTAATGCACATTTTGCATATTTAAATAATCTGGTGTTTTCTTTCTTGCCCCAGACACTGTGTCCTCTCTGGCTTTCACTTGAGGAATGATTCTTCTCCTGTACGTACTGTAGTTAGCTAAACACATCTATACTTTTTTTCCCTTTTTTAAAAAAAAATAAAAATTCAGGTTTATTTTGTCTCACGCCGCGCCTCCTCTGAAGTTCTCCGGCGCCCCACTATTTGAATCACTGGTAGAGTATAGATACCCCCCCACCACCAAAAAAAAAAAAAAACAACATAAAAAACACGTGAACAATGTTTTTACCCAAGTAGTAAGTCAACATAAGTTGTGTTGTGACTGTGTTCATTTGAAGACAACATGCTTGTAATTTTAAGGATCATCTTCCCACAACAGCACGTGAACGCGCAGCATGATAGCACCTTCCAAGGCGACGCCGTGTTACCACATGGCACGGCACTGACTGGATGACTGATTCCCTTTCTCTCTATTTCCATCCCTCACTTCATCTTTCAAGCAAGCAACCTCCCACCCCTGACCCCACCCCTCCCCCATCCGCCTCCCTGCATCGCTGCCGCTATTTCAGACAACATTTGTTTGATCTTGCCGCCCTCTACAGCTGAATGAAATCAATCTGGGAGAGATGTCATGTGTGAGCAGAAATGATTGGCCGCAAGAATAACATGTATTTGAGAACATGGAGCTTGTGCCCTCTGTCTGAGAAGGCTGCGAGTGGCGGCGGTGGCACGCATGTGCACGCTTGACAACACAGAAAAACGCCACGTCCGACTCCAGCGCATGCCTGGTAGGCATCACACAGACATCTTCCAGCTGTCACCTATCCCCAGACTTTCAATAACTTCAAATCCCCCGAAAACTTGGAGAATAAAGGCACAGTCGATCACTCATAGCTCTTTTCACTTGACTCTTCTCTTCAGGGAAATAACAGCCGAAGGAGAAAAACAAAGTCAGGATCCCATCGTCTCCCGCAGAAAAGCACTCGCTTCCCCAGAGGACATGAGGAGAACACTACTTTCATCATTCCGGTTAAGACGCAATAAAAAAAGATTCATTTAAGATGTTGTGACATAAATAGCACACAGGTATAAACCCACCGTACAAGAGGATCTAATCAAATATGGTTTGTAACCCATAAAGACACAAATATTCACAAGCGACCAAAAGCATCTACTGATCTAAAATGGTTAATAATTTTAGACTCACTACGCCTATCAATCCCTGAAAATAATTACAGTTTGCCTTCTTTTTATGCATATCAGATATGATCAATTTGGATGTTCAGAGGATTGTGAAAATGCTTTCATCTTCTACAACATTGATCCACCAGTAAAACACATAGAGTTGGATCAATGACAGTAGATGGACATATACATTTAACAATCTACAAAAACAATATGCAACAAAATAAGCCAAAAAATTTGCTAAAATAACGTAGAAAAGGATAAAATAAGAAAAATGTGTAAAAAACAAAAACAAAACAAACAAACAATTTAAACAGTCATTCACCAGTAAAACCCCTGGCCTCAGATATATGACAGTGGATGGAGATATTTGTTTTATATAAACATGTTTTTATGAACATCTGCATCATCGGTAAATGAAATGTAGGAAAATACATGATTTTATATATGGATGTTTATATGAATATTCAACTACATAGCAATAAATTACTTAAAAAAGATTAAAAATTTTTTTTTTCTTTATCTTTATGGGTTAAGAAAGATGAGAAAGACAAACCCCAATGGTGGGCGATCGGTAACATCCCCATTGGCAGCTGATCCATGCCAGCCTACACGTTTCTATAGGAGTCTGTGTGATTTGGATTGGTGCCATGTAGGATCGAATGGCAAACACTTCCCTCCACAACGTCTCCCGAGAACATAAACAGATCGTCGTTGGCAGCGGTGGTGGCGGCGGCAGTTCACCCAACCGCAACCCCTTGCCACTGACTGGCTGTGATTTCTTCATTCAGGGGAGAGTGCCACAAAATGTGTCGTACTTGAAGTGTTTTACAATTACCAGCTGATTATATCAGCTGCATTAGCATATTAAAAGGAAGACTACTTGAACACACAGATAATGACTGAGTGTTGAAAATAATTTCCCCCACTCATTATCGACAGCCGACACAGATCTGGGAAAGGAAATGTCGATAAATTCCCGTAAACCTTTACTGTGTAAATAACAACAATTAGGCAGAAATTAGATCAGGCTGTGTTGGTGAAAAGGGAGATAATCCTAATTAAAAACTTTCAGATATGTGGGAAAGAAAGCTCAGAGATGTGCATCCGACCATAGGTGTAAATGGTTATCCACTCGTGTGTAGAAAACTTTTGTTTGGTTCACAAAGAAACACTAAAACAATTCACTATTCTGCTTTTAATTAAATATCAGTTGCTTTACACCTCCATTCAAGGAGCAGAAAAAGGGCTGGATACAATTATACCAGCCTCTGAAGCCAACTTTGCCTTTATGAATACTAATAAGTACAGCAAACACACAAACCCTGTATATTTAGATAATGTACAGTAAAGACAAGTGTTTGGGTGAATGTTTGGACACAGGTGTTTTTGTTTTATATTCAGGTTTTGCTGATTAAACACTCAGTCGCTATGAGAAATGCTGCTAATTTGCATCAAACCAATTGTATGTTTCACCTGGTGGAATAACTTGTGTTTGCCTGTTTTGATTAGTCCATTGTCTTCAGTCTCCAAAACAGATCAACAGTCTATAATATTCAAGAGATATCCAAAAGGCACAAACAAATAACAATAAAAAAAAAACTGAAGCTTAGAAATCAATGAAATCAGATAATTGAATAGTCAATTGGGATAAAAAAAAAAATGTTGGGGAAAAAGTGTTTCCAAATGCTTAAGATGACATCATACTGTGTCTTATTTGACATAAACCCAAGGATGTTCATTTTATTGTCAAAGATGATGCAGGAAAATACAAAATATTCCCATATATGAAGCTGGAATCAAAGCATTTTGACTGATTATTGATTCAGTGTCAAGTTCTTGACATTTAGCTCAAGAGAATGTTCAGATTCCTTGCATTGCAGAAAAAAATTTATTTATTGTATATTTACAACTGATTATTCAGTGCATTGTCTCCGTCCACTTTGCTTCACATTATCATTATGAGGTATAGCAGGTCAATAATAGCTCTTATAGTGGTCGATCATGTGTCAGTCAGAGGCAATTTCTCTAAGACTGCAAGGGAAAAATTAATGGACAAATATGTTTGGTTGTGTTAATATTTCATTGACTACAAATGTGTTAGAAAACATTCATCTTGAAGATGAGTTTGTTCAGAATCAGCTACTTATAACAAATGGACTGAGTCAATGCTGTTCACTTCTCATATGTTCCTATTGTTTTCTTCTACGGTCTATTGTCAAGACATTTTCCTGCAGAAGTTGAGCATCCATACACTTCAGAGGGACTGTATGGAACAGTTTCTTTTGGCATTGTCTCCAAAATCAACGGTCATTGGATAAATGATGAAATTTTGTCCCGCCCCCCCCAGACACTCAGCATCTCTGGGGGTGAATGGAGCTGTGGGCGGAGCCATGTGTGGTTGCTGAGATTCCATATGATGTATGGAGGATCAGTTGAAAGGCTGAATCTTGTTTTGATTGACAGGTATTTTGAGATCTACACCATCGGTCTGCAAAGTCAAAACACAAACTGCTACACATTTGTAAGTATTTGCTCGGGGGAAAATGTGTGTTCATTTGTCACACTGTAAATAAAACACACTCATAGTATTTCCTTGTTTCACTTCAACATAATTTCAATATTCTCTTGTTTTAGTTCAATATAGTTTCATTAGGACATTCCATTAGTCATACTGTGGCTAGGTTGGATTGAGGCTGCTACTGTAACTCACAGATGATTTTCTTGAAAAGGAATGGAGGCAGAATTTAATTAAATAAATTTACACATTTTTAGCCTGGTAAACTAACCCGCCTCTTGTGGCAAAAAAATATTTTTCACCTGAATCGTTGGTCTAGCCACACTCCATAGAGCCTCAGCCAAGTTAACCAATCCAATCAAAATACTCCATTTGTGTAGCGAGATTGTGGGGCAGGCTTAGCACAATGACGACAGGGTTGAAGAAGTATGAACTTACATAGAGTCGGATAAGCAGCATGTAAATGGACCCGGTTTAATATTTTCTTCCACTGATACCGGTGTGTTAACGTTAATTAGCCTAGCTTATAGGATATTAAATCAATGACATACGTGACATATTGATTGGTCATAGCGCTGGCCTGTTTGAAAGACAGCCATTGATCTCACCCTTACGCTTAAGCTCAGTCTATGGATTGTATCTAGACTATGTATTCATATCATAGTAGGTCTCACCAGGCTAACTAATTTTATGATGGAAACTGACAATGAGCGCCCCCTGTTTGAAAGATCAGTGTTTGCCACTGGTGTCAGTGGGAAACAATTAATTTTCTTTATGCAAAAATACAGCTCCACCAGTTATGAATTGACATATCTGATTTATTTAACCTGACTGAACTAATTTAATGACTCAGTCAGTGGATTTATCTATATGACCCTTAAAAAAACAGAAAAAATTAAACATTAAGGTATGAACAAAATCATCAAAATGAAGAAAAATTTAATTTAAAAAAATTACACACAAAAAAGAACAAACCACATGACAAAAGACACAACTGTGACCAAAATAAATACAAAAAATGAACAAAATAAGCAATGAAATGAACCAAACAAGCATTAAAATGTATAAAAATTTATATAAAAACAAAAAAGGCATAAAACTGTACAAAGCAAGCCTCAAAATTAACAAAAAAGAAAAACAATGAAAGAAAGTGAACCAAAAAAAAGCCCAATACTGAACAAAAATGACAAGAACTGCACCATAATGAGCAAAGTACATACAAAAATGAACAAGAAATGCAAAATAATGATGAAAATACATGCCGAAAGAAATAACCGTGAGCAAAAATAAATAAGTAAAATGAATAAAATAAGCAGCATAATGTACAATATTAGAAAAATAATTGACCGTATGTCTCGATTATCACCATTTTCCACCGTGGTTCCAGTTTAACCTGTGGTAATTTATTGACTACACTACTGTGGGGGTGTAGGTTAATAAGCTGAATGAGTGAATGTCGCCACCTACTGCAGTGGAGGAGACTAGTAATGGATTTGATTCCTGTTCATGTCAACAAAGACAACAGAACTACACCGTCGATATAAGTGTGTTATTGATATGATGAGCTGCAGTCGATTCAATAAAAGCCCTGTTTGCTTCTGTTTCAAGTGTCGGTGTGACCCGTGGAGGTCTGAACCCACCCATGGATCACACCTTTTCTGATCTGCTGAATCCAAGGAAAACAAAAGCTGCATTCATTTGAAACTTGCTTGCTCACGTCCTCTGTTGTCGAGCAGCTTGGGATGCGTCGGACGTGAAGGAGACTGTGAATGTCATGAAATTCATCAGGGCTGTGAGGTTTTTTTTGTTTTTTTTTGTTCCTGACTTGCAGTCGGAGTGAGTTTTTACAGGCAGTAAAAAAAAAAAAAAAAAAAAAATTTGCAAGAAATCATTAAGTTATTAACATTTATCAGTGACTATCACAGCCTTGACTGCATGACTCACGATGGTCATTTTTATGTTTCTCAGCTCCTCGTGCATTCAGACGCTGTATTGTGAAGTACAAGGGGCTTCAAAAAGGGCATGAAAAACAACATACTCTATAGACATACTGAATTCAGGTGTTTCTTTACTAACAGGGGTCTGGGATACAAAACAATTATGACAAATGTCATAATATATATTTTTTTTATTGTAATAAGTATAATTCCATTAGTTTTGTTTAATTAAACATAATATATTTTCAAAGTGTGTCCAAATGAACATTGTCCTTTATATATTTTATCCATGACTATCTCTAAATTAAAAAAAGATAATTTTCTACCTCAATTAACCCCTTACTGTCTTCACATCTCACATATGAAGAAAATTCTTCCATAAACCTTCAGAAAACAATGCCGTTTCTAAACTATATGAACACAAATATTAATACAATATAATATAATGTAATATGTTGTATATGTAATATGTTCTTTTTATGCTGTTTTGAAATATAAGCTTTCATATTTACTTACATTATAATGGGAGATGTGAAGAAAGTAGATGGTTAGTTGAAGTGGAAAATAATTATAGATAGATATAGGTGGAAAATTCAAAATTAGTCATGAATAAAAAAATAAATAAAAAATTAAATTGTGAGAGAAATCAAGTAAAAATTATCTCTAATGTATACTGGAAGTAAAAATATAATTTACACAAAACGAACCAAAATAATTCAAGTATATTTATCTTACTATAAAACAGCTCTGCCCACTAGACTCAAACAAGGAGGTAGAGGACAGATGGAGATTTGGAAAGCTGTCCATCATGGATAGCCCCGCCCACTGCCTGCACCACACTGTCGAGGCCCAGAGCTGCTCCTTCTGCATCAGAGTTTTACATTTCCTGTGCAAGGAGTGTTTCCACACAGCCATCAGACTCTATATTATTTCCCAATAACCCTCCCCTACCCCCCAATATCACACAATGTAGATGTGAAACTGCAATGCACATGTATGCAAATAATGTTAAACTGTACATTTTATTTTATATTTTATAATATTTAATTCTATATATCTCTCTTCTCTCTTCATAAAAATACAATATTTCTTATTTTTCATTCTATTTCACTCTTATGGTTGTCTTTTTTTTCTGCCTGTGTACTAGTGTGTTGTAAACAATGAATTTTTCCTGTGCTAGGATCAATAAAACCATGTCTTACCTTATCTTATCTCTACATTATGATATGTGTCATTATTGTTCTGATGCCCAGACCCTGAATTCGACATGCCCCAATACTTTGGTCTATATAACTGTACCTGCTTTGACATCAGTAGGTAGATTTCCACCTTTTCCCTGAATTACACCACCACCACTGTTAATCAATACACACTTTTCTTGCCCTTTTCCTCCTCCGTACACATATCTCCCTGTCTGACCAAACTGGTAAATTTGTGCTCTTAATCAGCTTGCCTGCCTTGTCTCCTCAGTGGAGGCTAGCGACACGCTTCCCTTCCCCCTTAATTCTCCAGCGCTCTGCAGACAGGCGTTCTGATTAACATGCACGCCCAGGTAGGAGCTCCCTCCAACACAACCCCGCTGCCCACCAGGTCCACACACCATTATCCCCGCTACTCAATAGCACCCATCTCAATGCACATCTGTCGAGCTGCCGCATCCCCGCTCCTTAATTAGCTTTACAACTTTCCCCTACTTCTGGATGGAAAATAAGGGATAAATTTGTGGCTGGCGCTGATAGAACGAGGGAGGGGGAGACAAAGAGGGAGCAGGACATATGCTGAATGCTGAGATGGAGCATGAAATAGAGCAGGGGTGTCCAACATACAGCCCGCAAGCCAAAACCTTCCCACCCAAGAGTCCGATAAGGCCCTGTGGGATGAATTTATGAATTGCACTGAAGATATTAATGATTAAGGATGTTGAACAATCACACTAATATGATCTCAAGTGGATCAGGCCAGTAAGATACAATCATATTAACCTACAAATAATGACAATTATGAATTGTTCTTTTTTTATATTAGTGTGGAAAAGTAAAATTACATGAAAATTAATACATTTACAAACAAGCCTTTAAAAAAAAAACTGAATAACATGGACAACCTGAAATTTTCTAACCCTTAGATGCATAAATGGGGTCAAAAATGACCCCCCATGCTTGGATTTATATGTACTGGAAAAAAATCTAAATAAGTGTATATTTTTAATTTCTAGTATATATTCTAGTAGAGTCCATTAGATCTAATTTACAGTATATCCAGTATATATAAGAAGTTATTTTTAGACAACATATCTGGACAATCTTATTTCAAAAAATCATATCAAGGTTATTACCTCCTTGGCGACGGTATTCAATTCGAGTCTGCAGGATTATGCAAAAAGTTCTGAACAGATTTTGATGAAACGTCCAGGAATGATAGAACCCATTACATTTTGAGAAATGAAGGTCAAAGGTCAAGGTTACACTAAAGGTCAACATTTAAAACACATCAGTGGTAATATCTCAGGATTCAGACAAGATAGAATCTGGTGGGTTTTTTTCATTCACATCGACAGGGATTTTTTGGCAGTGAACTGAATTCCTTTTTTTTTTTCTTACAGTTATCAGCAGAAATACATTCACTCTATGTGGGGTAATTTTTGAGTCCAGTCATGTCAAAGGTGTCGATCATGCATCCAAGGGTTAACAAAAGCAAGTACAATTTTAATAAAATGATGTATCAGTTCATCATTTACATTCACAGTGGCTCTACAAATGCACAAAACAAATACTGTTTAACTTCAATTTGAACAACATTCTGTCTGTTCCTAAATGTTTTGTGTATCATATATATATATCACATATAAAAGATACATTGAAGTACATTGCTGTTAAAATCTTATTCATTTTCCTTAAGCTATTTCAGCTTTTTCAGGTTATTCACATTTTTATGGAGATACAGTTTGTGCATGTAAACATGTTCAGAATTTAAATGGACTTTTTTCACTAAAGCATAGATAAAGGTTTGGAGTTGTCATTATTTAGGTTATCGTGCTATTATTTTACTGCTCTGATCCATTTAAGATCACATTGAGGTGTACATGGCCCTTGAACTAAAATGACTTTGACAGCCCTGGAATAGAGAGTGTTTATGTCCTTTTTTAGGAAGCAGCAGTGAATTACATTAATTCCTCTCATGTCCACACCCCAGCATCACCAGGAAACCCCATCCTCCTCAGCTCCCCGCTCCAATCTCCCAACACCTGGAGGATACAGCTCCACCAGCATGAGCCTTATCTGATCGGCCCCCTCCACCTCCCCCCTCTACACCACCCCCACCCTTTTGAGCTTCTCTTCTTAAACGGCTTCAAAGCTGCCCTGTCTCCCTTTTCATTCTCATCCTCCATTGACGAAATCGACGGCTGACACCGTGGCATTGAAGGTGACGTTCTAGTTGTGGGGTGTAACTGAGCACTTCTACTCATTTTGATGAACCATTTTATCCTGCTTCATGGTTCTACAGAGAGTTCTAGTGAAGAATATTTCACATCAGTCAATAGTGATAATTATCATCATAAATGTCATGTGAGGTTTTGGCTCAAAGGTGTATTTTTGGTCTTTAAGAAACCAACTTGTGATTTGAATGACGTATATGAAGAGAAACCTACTGACCCTTTGCACCAATGTCATATTTATCACGTGGCTAGCAGTCCACTGCCATGATGGATGGAAAAAGTGACACAGCAAGCGAAAGGAAAAAGCCACTGCTGATTTTAGGTGATGGCTACCAACACTGAAAATAATGATTTGGAGTTGTCCTGCGATGTCACTCACCTTACAGGATGGCACAAATAATGCTATTTGGAGAAGCTACCGATAGCAGGGCTAGCTATCGACCCATACATTCTCCCTCATGGTGTGTTGATGGATCTAGCAAAATCCTCCAGCTTACTGGAGTTTAATGCACATGATCTGTACCATTCTGTTATAAATGGAGTCACGTCATCATACACAGGTGCTGAAAAGCAGACAAGAGTCTGGATGTTTATCAGTTCTTCAACTAAGGTTAAGTTTCTGAGTCAAGGTGTTGCTCTCTGTTGTTGTAGTGACTGCCTTTAAACCATTAAAAAACATTATGCTGTGCCACAGTGGTTAAACTTTACATATTGTGTAGATAGTAGAAAGGCAGCTACTTCAATGACAGTGTTAAGGTTGCAAGCTATTTATGACAGCGACTGGAGCATAGTGGCTGATAGTAGCCTTGCCTTTTCATAGTAGTTACCCCAGTCTAGCCACCTAGCTAGCATTTGGTAGTGCTAAAATGCTATGAACAAAAATATAGT
Source organism: Siphamia tubifer (assembly GCA_020466265.1). Lineage (NCBI taxonomy): Eukaryota > Metazoa > Chordata > Actinopteri > Kurtiformes > Apogonidae > Siphamia > Siphamia tubifer. The sequence continues at coordinate 27,114,766 of CM035790.1, read as the reverse complement.
CTGCTATAACTGTAATTTAGAATTGTAATTACTACTGCTACTGTTATTAAATGTAATTACTGTACTGGCAAATGGGGGATAATTTGGGACAGGTGTAAAGAGCTTTGTGCTACATGCACATGTATGAAAAGTGCTATATAATTAAAGTTTGATTGATTGATTGATTGATGATTTCAGGGCCATCACAGTCGTGCTCTGTCTGTAACCCAGCTGAAACCATGGGTGTCTGCAAAGAAGGATGGAATTGTTATGTGCGGCCAAAGCAAGGTTAAAAAAATGAACAAAAACAAGAATGTTCAGATCAAATTATATATTTGCCATCAAGCATTTCTGTCATCTGTCATGGTGATCACAGTGTGATGTAACATGTAAACTGTCAGAGTAACCATATTGCCATGTGACTCAGTTGGTAGAGCGGGTCATCCTATGACTTCAGCCTGTTCCATGTATTGAAGTGTCCTTGGGCAAGACACCGAACCCTAAATTGCCCGCAGTAAGTTTGGCAGCTCCTTGCATGGCAGCAGCACCCACTGGGGTATGAGTGTGTGTGTGTGAAAGGGTGAATGTGAGGCCTATGTAAAGCGCTTTGAGTACTTTGAAGGTGGAAATGTGGTAAATAAGTGCAGTCACCAAAATCTATCCTGTTTGTTTCTGTTATTTTGAAGCCATTGGTTTGTGATTGTGGCTTTTTGGAGGCAGAAGTGACCATATTTGAACACAAGGGGGAGGAGTTATGGAAGAAAGATAAGAGGTGTGCTAATGCTAAATGCTAGCTAACTGATGCTTATTCAGGCCTGGAACAGTAAAAGGACAAACCTTAATGTGAGAAACACCAAAGTGTACAAAAACAATGAGAGAATAAACAAAATTAAAATAGCCTACTGTTGGTCTGATGGGCTCGTGTCCACTGTTGCACAAGTGACAAAAGACATGTGTCAAAAAGTACGAGTCGTCATCAAACTCAAGAAAGGCCTTCATGAGAGGCATGTGTGGTGTGAATTTGGTGATCCTCCATCAAAGCTCTTAAAAGTTATAAAGAGTACAGTATTCCCGGACGGACAGACACACGGATGGACATACAAACAGCATTTCTATGTCCCCTGCCGGTGCGACGATGGACAACAAAATGCATTGCAAAATAAACAACCATGAGCAAAACAAATCAATAAAATGAACAAACATCAATTTAATAAACAAAAAAATGGATAAAACTAAATAAAACAATTTTTTTGTCTGTTCGTCAGTATGTCAGTTTTTCTTGAATTTAATCTGTTTTGATATAATAACATTTACATTTACAATGAATGCCTACAAGACCAATAAATAAAATATAGAAGACTCCATTTCACTGGAAAATGTAAAGCATAATATTACAATAAAGGGAAAGATTAACTGTAAAAAAAACATTTCATTGAAACATACAGTACCTTTCATTGTTTCGCGCATTGACTGTTCATTTAGCTGACGCTACCATACAGTATGTAAGGTGTTTGACCTGTAATGGAATACTTTCACTGTGTATTATCATTACTTTGACTTTAGCAAAGCATCTGAAGCAGTTGCGGGCTAATGCTAATCTGCTTGGTCGCTGTTATTACGCATGGTGTGTTTGTCAGCAGCTCTGAAAACAAACCAAAGCGGTCGACACAGAGAAGGAAGCGGCATCCAATTAATATGAAATTGTCTCCAGAAGTCAATAAGGTTTTAGTTCCACTTGAGTGTGTCTAAATGCGCAGAGTCAGGCTAATTATAATCCCGTGGAGTATTTATACTATTTACGCTTTGCCCCTGTCATTACTACAAGCTGTAATCCTCCGACCCGTGTTGTCTGCATGTGTTGATGAGCCGTACGCTGGGCGCCAAAAATACTTCCGCTCCTGAATCTTCCCTGTAACTATTTCACGGACAAAACAATGTGAAATTAATCACCGTTACTATGGTGATCAGCAGCGAACAATATCATAATCAGAGCCGCCATCGAAAATGGAGTTTCAATCCAAAGGGGCAAAGGTTGCAGTGGAAAGAAGAACAATGAGCTATTTTAGGCAATCTGCTATTCTACATACATGGCAGCTTCATTAGAACTACCCACTGTGTGCATAACCTTCTGCAAGCCTCCTACCAACTATCTCCAGTATTAGGAATACTAATCTCCTATGTGTATTTCACCCTCCATCCTTCCTTCCATCCAGCAATTATGCCCCCCGCCATCAAAAGCCATCAAAACAGTAATTTCACTTTTTCACAGACAGGCTTTTCACATTTCCTTCCGTGAAAGGCCTGAATCATCCCCTTATCTCCATGGCTATTACACAGTGTGCATGAGAGTGAAAACAATGGGCTCGGTGTGATGAGATCATGGCACTTCATTTCTCCGAGGCCACTCTGGTAGACACAAAGACAATCCACACCGGCTGTAAGGAGGACGGGAACGGCGAGGGCCGAAAGGATTTCTCGGTCACTGAGCCCAGGGCTGTGAGGCAGGTCATCCCCGGTAATAAGCGAGGGAAGAAGAAGGAGGAGGAGGAGGTGGATGTGATTGTGGTGGTGGTGGTGGTGAAAATGGTCTCACTGGAGGCTTTGGAGGCCCTGAAACCAAGGTCAGTGACTGGAACTCAAACTCAGACCCTTTTATTCCTGCTTGTGTGCAGGAACCCTCGAAGGACCGACAACCGGGTTTGCTCGTTGTCGGTCGGAGTCGGAGGGAAAAAGAGGGAGTGTTCAACTGAAGAGGATACGGCAGAGTGAAATGACAGGCCTGTGGAGGGAGGAGGAAGAGGAGGAGGAAGAGGAGGAGGGGGGCTGGAGCTTCATGGAGAGACAGCTCACTGGTAACTAAAACAGCAGGACTGAGATCCAAAGTGTCTCTGCTCGATCTGTTTCTTCTGCTTCCTTTTGGCACCATCTCAATTTCTGTTCTTTTTTTTTTCCCCAATAAGTGACTGTTCAAGTAGTTAAAGCACTGAAAACTTGATTCTTTATCAGCTCCTTCCCGTGAGTCAGCTTTTGGCTTGAGAGCCCTTAAAAAAGGAATTTGTGACCTATTATAGAGATGATGAGCAAAAGTTGTATTCAAACGAGTGCAGTCGACACCGACACTTTACTTTTCCGCAGGATTTTCCCTTCAATTAGAAGACTTTCGAGGAGCACCTAAGCATTTTTTCCACCGAGCTTAAACCCTCCTATACACCATCAGAGTCTTAGAAATCTACTGCAAACACACTTAAGGGTCTAGTGAACAAGTATGACAAGTATACAAATAGAACGGTGGTGAAACCTGCTGAATCTCAGGCTGCAACTAAAGAATTAAATGTCATCTGTGGACTTGGAATGTCAGTGCAGAAGAGCTAAGCTAAAGATGCTGGCCAATGTATGATAACAAGTCCACAAAAGAAGTTGAAATGTTTGTGTGTGTATATATACACATACAGAGAGAGAGAGAGAGAGAGAGAGAGAGAGAGAGAGAGAGAGAGAGAGAGAGAGATTAAAAGATCATTGAATCATTAATACAGCTTTCCTATTAGCTGGTAAAGAAGAGCCCTGTTATATGTGAAACACAGAAGCACGGTTTCTTTAGCCATAATAAAATGCAGGTTTTATTTGCAATATTCATCATCTTTCATCCAGAACCAAATTTCACAGTATGGAGTCAGTTAGCATGTTGACCACGCCAGAATGGAGCAGAGTTGAACATACTTTTTTTTCTCATTATGTGAATGCCACTGCTTTTACAAAGCAATTTCCCAATTGTGGGGTCAATAAAGTACTTCTATTCTATTCTATTCATTAAATCCCAAATCTACTTCTTTAATCAGTACATTATACTGTGAAATGCCAAAAATAATTCTACATTCCATTAAATTACCTGTTTTGCTACTTAAAAATAGTAGGAACATGCATGTTTTTCCTTAGAAAATCTATTTTACCTATGTCTTAAGATGAAGAAAAGCCATGACTTCCTCAAATTGAGTGTGCACATTTTCCTTTTTTAAATTACTTTTCTTTTTTATACAAAACAAAACATACCAATATGCAGCTTTTAAAGTCAAACATCAGCAAAAAAACATCACATCATCCTCCAGAATCACCAGTGATCCAGTCACCATTTTGTAAAAGATGTAGTAGTTTCTACAATAAAACCTTTGTCAGTATATTCACACTATACCCTTTAGAAAGCTTAGATTCTCCACAATTAAGTTTGTTTATTTTACAGTATTTCAGAGCATAATAACATAATCAATGAAAGAATCAACTGGATAAAAATGGAAGCTGATGGTTCCATTCCATCATTAATTACATTGCTGTTACAAAAATGGATGAAAAACTATAGTTTTAAGAAAAACAGTTGAAGCTAAATTTAACCTGATGTAGTTCTGGTTGTATTTTATTTTCTGAAACTAGAGGTTATTACCTTTCCAATGAGGTGCCATTGATTCATTTTGTCCTCGTGGCTCTTCAATATAAGCTTTGGAACTTGTTAAATAGGAGAAAATTAACATTGATTAGGTGGGAAGGAACAGTTTAACCTCCTCAGATTGTTCCATAAATGGTTTGTGCTTTCATCAAGGAACCGCCATTTGTTTTAGAAGAAAGAAGAAGAGTCCAAGACCAGACAAACAGGAAGTTATATGCAGAAATTAATCGCCAACGTGGTTTGATATATAAAATAAAACACCCTAAGTAGACTTTAGACTTTAAATGAATATTTGATTAGCACAACAACAAACCTCTGGCACAACACAAAGCACCTGAAAATATCTCATCACTCTCATCATCTGAACCCGCTTTATTATCACTAGGGTCACTGGGGGCCTAATCCAGCTACAATGGGTGCAGGCGGGGTACACCCTGTATGAGTCTCCAGTTCATCTCAGGGCTGAACATATATAGACAAACAATCACTTTCACATTCACACCTATGGAAAATTTAGATTAACTAATTAACCTATCAGTGCATGTGTTTAAATGGTGGGAGGAAACTGGAGTACCTGGAGAAAACCCATGCAGACACAAGGAGAACATGCAAACTCCACACAGAAAGGTCTGGTGTGGGATTTGAACCAGGGTCCTTCTTCCTAAAAATATCTGATCCATGTATTTTATTAACTACATTTTTAACCCCTAATGTGTTTATAGAGAGCATTCTGAATATATGATGCTTTTTAAATATAACTGTTTGCTCAGTAGGAAAAATGAGAGAGAGAGAGAGAGAGAGAGAGAGAGAGAGAGAGAGAGAGAGAGAGAGAGAGACGGGGGGGGGGGGGGGGGGCAGAAAGAATAACATGAGACTTGTCGACTTCTCCAAATTTAAGTCGACTTGTGCTCCAGGAGTCGACGTGTCTGTTAATGCCCTAGTTATCAGTGACACATTTCCTTCACACATATTTAAAAACTCTTCTAAAATACGGGAAAAATATTTCGTAAAATATACAAAACATCCAAACATTTGAATAAATATGCAATTAACATGTTTATTTAAGACCTTCAACGTTTTTAACAAATACAACTGTATTTGAAACAAAACAACTGTTCCATTTAATTGCGTTAAACATTTTAATCAGATTAATCATAATGATGGATTAATCAGCATTAACATGTTAATTTTGACTATTTTTAATACAAGAGTCACATATGACTATGGCAACCTGTGTACTGTAAGTCTTACTACATTCTCATGTCAATAATTCTGACACTTTTAAATATTTTACTCCAGTGTCGTTGAAGATAACATCTAAAAGATTTTGTCTGACTTTCTGGATCAATTTCTGTCGAGAACTGCATTTTTTTTTTGATGTTTTGAAAATGGATGTCTATTTGAAGTCCGCGTCTTACACTTTTTCTCCCCGAATTGTGTTATACATAATGATTGGACCCAGCAACACATTCACTTGGAAAAATGTGTCAGGAATTAAAGGGTTAAGCAGCAGCACCAGATTAAAAGCAGCAAAAACATATTAAAGGAATACAGTGGAGTCAAAGAGTTACATTCACCATCATATCGATGCTGAAGCCTCGACACAGGTTATATTGTACACAGTGGATGTTTCTGCAGAAGCCTGAAATGATTCCATGAATGCACACCCAAATATATGCAGCCGATAACAACATGTGTCTGACGGTGACATAACACACAACAGTCGGTTCCAGATTATGTAAACGGCTCCCTGTTCTCTTTTCATACTCACAGGACTATTGTAGAAACTCAGTTGGCATTTGACCATGAAACACAGGTTTTTTTTTGTTTCTTTTTTCATATTGTACAAAAGCATTTTAGAAAATGTGGGCTGCTGAACTGATATCTGATGTTAATGGCCTTGATGGGATAGAAATACAAACCTGGGTTTTGTCAGTGCAGATCAGAAATGGATGGTTTTACTGACAGAGGAAGACCCTTTGTGTTGATTTTTACTTATTTATTTATTTAGCTTTAACCCCTTACTGCCTACATGCATTTAAATTTAGTGGCAATTGTGAATTTGAATATATCACCTACAGTAAATGTGATGCAAATTAGTGGCATTAGGCATAATTGTCATTAATAGTCAAGGTAGTAATTAAATTCATTTTCCAAGTGGAAGCATTTAGATGCTTTTTATCATTGCGGCTACATTTCAGCACCTCCAAACAAAACTAAATTGACCCAAAAACTAGTAGAATGTCATGAAATTAATAGCAGGGCATTGAAATTGATCCCTGAACATCAGGGATCATAAAGGTAACGTATGTATGACATATTACTATTGTTTTCTGCCTATCTAATTTAAACTCCTGTACATTTACTAGAGCTGCTAGTGCCAATGCTAATGCTAATGCTAATGCAGCTGGAAGATATGTGGGATTGAGGTTGCCTGACATTTTTTGTTGCTTTACCTGCTCAGCGTGAGAGTGTATGTGACGTTAACATATGTGACGTAAAGACCCACGCAACGTTAACATGTGTGTTTCTTGCCACTTAGACGGAGACGTGACCCCTCCTCTGGAAGTAGTCTTCAGATTTGTGCGTATTCACACCCTGAATTTCTCAAAACTGGAAACAAACTGTGTAGACATTGTCCTGAGGAAGCTACGTCTAAATGGTTGAAGTGAATCTAACCAGTAGTTTTGTCAGAGAAGATGACTAAAAATGATGATGAAAATGATGATGAAGACAACAATGAAGAATACAAGAACAATGATGATGATGATGATGATGATGACAATGAACACAACGATGCAGACAAAGACAACAATGAAGATGACAATAAAGATGACATTGAAGCCACCAGACGCCACGCCTTCACATTACCTTGTGGCCTATAAACTCTTGAGCCAAACAAATAGTGTAATATTGATGTGAATTACTGCCAGTGGTCTATGAGGGGTCAATACAAGAAGAAAACAACCAATTATTTTCTGCAAATTGTGTAATTAATTAGTTTTTTTTTTTTTCCTAAATCAACTGACAGCTTTAATATCTACACATTCTGGGTTGTGTTTGTGTATTTATTATTACTGGAAAGCAAATAATGTGTGTGTGTGTGTGTGTGTGTGGGTTTACAGTATGGTGTATTTGTAAGACTTGTGCACGTACATAAAAACACACATTGGCACACTTCCTCCCTATCTCTCAGTCCATCTCTCTTCCTCTTTTTCTCATTGGAAAGAGGGTGTGTGTGTGTGTGTGTGTGTGTGTGTGTGTGTGTGTGTGTGTGTGTGTGTGTGTGTGTGGAATGATCGTGTTAGGGGGTTCACAGAAGACTGACTGTTTATTATTGTCTTCGGCCCACTTAACTCTGACAGTAACAGAATGAGATGGGGAGGGAAGCGAGTGCCATTAATCACGGTGTCGGGAGGGCCTGAGCCGAGCCGAGACGCATCCATATCGCATGTGCCTGGGAGAGAGGAACACAAAGTGATTTTCAGGCCAGGCGGCCTCGCAGCGCCGCTGTGCAGCCTCCGAGTTCAGGCTGCTGGCGGATGGAGTGCGCAGGGGGAAGAAGTGGGCGGCTTTTCACACTCAATCTTCTTCAAATGTTCTGACACATTGCACCTACAGCCACCCCCTGTTACCAGCAAACCTAAACAAGGATCAGCGCTATTTAAAAACCCAAAAGGTCCGCTGGAGGAAGTTAGAGTTGCATTGAAAAAAAGAGAGAGCATGTGTGTGTGTGTGTGTGTGTGTGTGAGGGGGGGGGGGGTCATTAAATGGTACTTTTACACCAACTTATCATTGTAGTGCAGCGCTAGCAGGAGATTACCTGGATTATATATGGATGTAGGCGACTGAATTAAGTATAACATGAGGCTAGCAGCATTAGCAACATGTTCCTCCAAGAGTGGGAGTCAGGTAGAGTCAGGTTCATCTTAATGAGGCATGAGCTCCTCCAAAAATACTGACAGCGCCACGATTACACTATGTTTCTATCTTTATCATCACAGATCATGTATAATAGTAGTCCATTATTGTTTCAGGAGTCTCATTAATAGGACAGATGCAGGAAATCTACCTCACCTCACAATAACCTCACCTCTGCTCTGATGTTAAAAACCTGCTCATTAACATCTCTCCATTATGCACTTTGTTATTTATGCACCTGTTCCCATTGAGGAATCACATTTTACATTGTACAGTTTAATGTTGTATATTACTTTTTAATTGTCCTGATTTTATCTATCTATCTATCTATCTATCTATCTATCTATCTATCTATCTATCTATCTATCTATCTATCTATCTATCTATCTATCTATCTATCTATCTATCGTTCTCTCTCTGCACTTTTTAAAGTTTTAAAGTTTCATTTTCGAAAATATTTTGTTCACGTTTTTACACATGTTGTTGTTTATACTTGTCATGTTTTATTAATGTTATGCCATTGCTTAATTTTTCATTGATTTTGCTGCTTGTATGTGTGCATTTATGTCTATTTTGTTCATTTCTTACTTGTTTTGTTGCTGATATTCATCACCCTATCTGTCTGTCTGTCTCTTTTTCATGTTGGAATAAAATAGTTTTCTCTAGTCCTCTCATGAAATGATTGTGACAATGTGATTTATTCTTGACAGATAAAGTGTAACACCATTTACAAAAGGTCAAAGATGATTACTGACATTTAGAAAGGAAAAAATATTATTCCAACTTTATGGACAACAGTGTATATTCATCATAGTCTGATGCAAAAGTCTTATTACACTATTATCTTTGTTGTTTTCCAGGGTTGAACTGAACAGACATATTTATGTCTTATTCTTTTTTTTTTTTCTTCACATACAATAAGAAAATTGTTATGGTGCACTCTATATCTTTTTAATTCACCATGGCACTTTTGTTGTTTTCTATTTTTTATGTATTTTTTTTTTTATCTAAGTACTTACGTGTAAACTTACAGGAACTCGTGACATATGTTGGTCCATTAATTTTCATACATGTTTTATTTTGTTGAAATAGGACTAATATTTGGTATGGTTTCTGCCTGAATTCTATAGTATCTAAATACTATACTATACTATACTATATATATATATATATATATATATATATATATATATATATATATATATATATGGAATAGGGAATGAGTTAATGACGATTTCATAACTACTCAGTTGAAAGTGGCTTCAAAATGTGAAGTTATGAAGATAGTTTTATTGAATTGCCAAATCCAATGGAATAAGTAATGACTGAACCATGTGAGATGTAGAGGAGAGGCTTCAATACACGAGATGAAACATAAGAAACAACATGATTGACATAAAAGATGTAAAAGACAAGATGAAAATGATGTAAAAGATAAAATAAGACACAAACAAAAAAGACAAAAGATGTAAAAGACATAAAAACGACATTATTGAGAAATTGAAACAGAGACATCAGAGCTCTGTCAGTGATTCAGTGAGTTGTATCATGTGCTGGTTGGTTGTTGTTCAACATAATTAGTTAGAACCATTACCGGTCTGTCTGTGAGTGACAATCTAATGACTAGACTCATACTCATTTGAGCCACAATCTGGTGTATTTCTTATTTCATCTCCTTTTTCTGAACCAACACCCTAAAACTAATCATATAGTAACTATGATATTAAAATATATTTGTTGGATGTAGAACAATGATGTCTCGTCTCATTATCTGAACCTGCTTGTCGTGGTTTAACAGTTCTGGACAGTGTATTTATGCAGATCAATATAAACCTTAATTTAAAAAAAAAATGCTGTGTGTGCACAAAGCTTTTTTTTAAAACAGAACTTTAAAAATATGTGTTTCAAAAGTATCTGGGTTTGCGTAAACAAAGCCTTACTTCCATATCCAGTTCATACCATTACTGTATTTTGGCTGTTTTTAATACCTGATCTACAGCAACATGTGTATGAACACATGTATGTGTAAATCAATTACCTGTTGTTATTACACTGTAATTAATAGTCTTCTTAAACAAAAACTGTATTAAAAGTGTTTTATTTCATAGTGTTATATTGTGTTTTAAATGCATGTTTCTTTGCTTTAAAGCTTAAACACATCTTGTCTGGCTTATTGGATATTTTTATAACTCCATAAAAAATAGGTTGATTAAAATTATTTCAATCACCTTGCTATTTTCATGCCTAAAGATGAACAAAGACACTTAGGAAAAAAATCTTGACTAATGTTCTCATAATTCATGCATCAAAGAGTACAGGAAAATACATGATGTACACTGAAAAATGCTAAATATGGAGGATTATATTATGATAAACCACTTTGGTCCAGATATAGTTTTGTCTTTAGGGGTTAAAATGTTACAATATGTTCTAGTTCACGTCATTATATAATTGCAGAAGCTGCTTGGATGAACTGTGCAGCTCTATTTCTAACTTCTAACCCCCAGTGGAGTTTTCTGGTGGTTTTCTTAGTGTAAAAGTGCAGTGCTACTGTGACGACGGCCTCAGTCTGTCAGGTGTCAGTCTTCCTGAGCCGGCCCACCATACAGGGACGCCCTGCTGATTGACAGCTGTGTCTCTCAAGTCTCCCCCTGCATAGCAACACCAGGCGCACACCTTCCCCCGCTATCAGTGACACCCAGATGTGCTACAGCAGCTGTCTCCCAGATTACTTCTCCGCTTCCTCAAGCCGCCATCTACATAGACAGCCGTCTAAATATTTAATGGTGCCAGAAGGTGCTCGCTTTGGCTGTGGAAATACAGTATCTCCAGCTGAGAGAGGGATGAAAGGCAAAGAGAGGAAGGGAGGGGGTAGGGAAAGGTGAAAGGCTGGGGGGTCACGGCCGGGTCTGGCGGAGCTGAGTTACAGGTAAAACCCCAAGATGACAGTATATGCCACCATTTTTTTTTTTTTTTTTTTTTTTTTTTTTTGGACAAATGACAGCGGTGCAGGAATAGATGACAGGCTGCTTTTTGGATATACCCTGAGGACAACCTCGTCTGACATCAAATGTCTAACAAGGCAGACAAGACCATTCTGATTTCCTGCCGTACCTTGAGGGAGAGACACACGCCCCCTTGAATGTGACATTGCTAACCATGATGCAAAAATTACATTGTGTATATGTGAATGTCTTTCTGTCTGTGCTTTCAGCTGCTGTGTTTCCATGTGCATGTGCTTGTTCATCTGAGTGTGTCATCACTGACAGCTGATCAGAATACACACAGCGCCTGAGGTACTTTCTGTAATTTTGACTTTTTTTTTTTTTTTTTTTTTTAAGCCTTGGCTCATTCCCAAGCAACAGATTGCTGCTGTCGCTGGAGTTGCGCCTCACAGATGGAGCAGCATCACTTCCTGAGGAGCCTGACAGGATCAATCCAGGAGCTCATTCGCTCGCAGTCAATTAAGCCATGTTAGTTTTGACAGGAGCCACGGGCAAAATAACAGCCGTCACTGTCTAGGAGGAAAATATTGTGACCAGACAAAAAAAAAAAAAAAAAAAAAAAAAAAAAAAGCTCTTGTTTACTGGAGGGGGGACTGACTTTGCTGAGAAAGGGGGCTGTCGGCTGCATCGAGCCACAGCGGGAGATTGGGCTGATATGGCGTTGAGTGGCGCGGAAGCTCAGCCTCAGTCAAAGAGTTTAATTTGTCTGAAAACAGAAAGCGCCACGGGTGACTTAATGGATTCCAGAATGAGACTAATCATGACCTTCATCGATTCTGATGGCATATCCAGTCCATCTGTCCAACGCAGAGCAGCGCAGCATCTTCCCCATATATGTCACATATACTGGAGGGTATCAGTACACAAGTATAAGTACATGAGTAGTTTCATTTGGATAGCACTGATTACAAAATTCTTAATACTCGTACTATTATTTGAAGTCATTTCGGCTGATAATACTGATATTTAAGTTACACTATTTCTTTACATTAGCACTGTTGTTATTTATTTATCATTATAACCATACAAATAAAACATTCATCACATTATTTATGAATCAACACACACCTTTATACATTATATATGAGCAGAAATCTGCATTATGAGAATTAACAATAGAAAAACGAGCAATTAATTCATTTCACAATTAATACAATAGCTCATGCAAACCACACAATTATGATTAAATAATGCATTATCACATTTTATTGCCTTTATTTTACTTATCCATATTACACTAAGTAGGTTAACAGTTTACATCATTGACTATAATAATAATAATAATAATAATAATAATAATAATAATAATAATAATAATAATAAACTGTATCTACATAGTCATTATTGTTCTTATTTGTTTGTATTTGCTGAGTTCATATGTAGGCTGACCTTATTTACATATTTATATTTACGTGTTAATTTAAATAAAATTGATTGATAGGTTTTAACATGCGTATAAATTTATATATTTTAGTAATCTACTGTGTCTTTATAGTTTCATTTAGTTTGACTTACTTCACTTGTAGATTAGTTTTATTGTTTGTTTACTGTATTTAGATGAAGTTTACTTATAGGTTTTAAGTTTATTTACATATTTACAGTAACATGTCGTCTCTTCACACCATTGCTATAGTTCTTGTTTCATTCATGCATCCGACTAGTCTTATTTTTCTCTTTACATGCGTTAGTTAATTGAGATGATGTAGATTTGAAGTTAGATGTATATATTTACAGTCATTTACAATTTACATCTTATTTTCAACTTATTTCCATGTATGTAGACTTGATTTTTTGTTTGTTTGTTTGTAGTAATTGTATATAAACATAGTCAGAGTCACTATTGTTCATATTTTGTTTTGTTTCTATAGTTCTGGACTTATTTACTCTATTCATATGAATTATATTTATAGGTCTATTGTATAAGCTTTCTTCATTGTAGTTGTTGTTATTGTCACTGAGTTTATCAGCCTTTTTTGTTGCCTCATTTATATAATACATCAACTTCCTTCACATTTACCTTTACAATTTGACACTGATTGTATTTCTAAGTCCGAGCCTGTGTTGTGTGTCTTTCCTGTTCTTCCAAACCAAACCCAGACCAAAAGTGAAGCCTGTGTTTGATGGTCGTCCTAGGTTCAGAGTGCTGTTACACCCCTATTATTAACGCTGATACGATGACAAACGCCGCCCATACATACTGTAGTAGATAATAAACACTTCTTAAACGCTGCCTCTGATTCCTTAACAAAGCAAATGATTCTGAAGTGAACGGTACAATGGTGAAAATGAAACAACACTGGGCTGCGTGTGCACCACCCACCGAGGGAAGAGGTGGAGCCGGTGTCTTTGAACCGATCGGAGGGAGAGTGAATCTCTTTGATTAGGACATGGAGGTAGGTAGCTGTGGGCGATGGACTGAAAACACTTGGCATCTGCTTGCAAGTCTCCACACACCCGAGGTGAGGGATGCGCGCAGACACACACACACACACACACACATATGCACACTTTTCCCTGGCTGAGCTCGGCTTTACCCTGGGCATCATTACAGACACTACACATCCCTGCTTTGAAGGGTTATCAAGGCTCCTCATTAAAGATGTCCCTGGCTTTCTTAGTGATGTGGGCCTCCACAGGGCGTAATATACCCCCTTTAATTAGTTTGCAAACTCATTAGTGTGTGCCGGGCAATTAAATGTCCTTCCTTCAGAATAGTTTACAACAGGACAAAGGGATCCCAGGGGCTGTCAAGGAAGTAGGGTTTATAGCGAAGACAACTGTCCCCTCTGCAGGGGACTGTCATTAGGGAGCCTCGGCCCCTCTGTCGGCCCTCGTCCACGCCACCGCCACTGCCGCTCTGAGGCACAGTCTGCTTCTATTCTACTTATTTACTGTTTGGCGGCTGCGACGTTCCTCATCACTATGACTATTTTTACAGCCCTCTTCAGAAACACACTGACTTTTGCCATTAAAACTTAAAAACCTGGTTAACCCTCAAAGATCCAAACAGCCACAAGCATCCTCTGATCATATGTGGTTCCACTAACTTTTTTTTTTTTTTTTACTACAGCAGCACTATACTGAAAAAAGTAAAACATTGAATCAGCTTAAAAAAATCTTCTTCAATAGATCATACACAAAAACATCTAGTTCAGTGAATCAAATTATATCAAAATAACCCTAACCCTATGCCATTTAATTTGGTTCACTCAAGTAGATTTTTTTATGTGTGACCATAAAAAGTCAAAATTATGAGATAAAAAGCCCAAACTATGACATAAAAAGTCAAAATTATCAGATAAAAAGTAAAAATTAAAAGATAAAAAAAAATTCTGAGAAAAAAAGTCAAAATTCTGAGATAAAAAGGTAAAATGATGAAATAAAAAGTCAAGATTATGAGATAAAAAGTCAAAATTGAAGAATTTTTAAGTTGATTCACTGTTTTTCTTTTTCAGTGTATGGCATATGTAGCATGTAATACATATAATACAATCAAATCTAATATTCTTTTTATTATATTTTGTCACAGCGTCTCTGAACTCTATAACAAAGAACCAAACTCACCCACTGATCTGAAAAGCTTAATACCTGTTGATCCACTAATCCTGCCAATGCATTTAAAATAATTGGTATAAAATGCAGGTTGTCGTCTTTTCATGATCATCAGATATGACCCATTTGGAGTTTGATCAATGATGGATGTGGATGGAGGCACGACCTGACTTTTAATGAACATCCACATGATCAGATAATTAACTATACTGTCGGAAAATAGCAGATTTTCACTGCTACAAAAATAGCTCTGAATCTTAATGGGTTAAAACCAGAATTCACCTTCTTCACTGATTCAGAAACATCCTTTGAAACCCCCCCCCCTTCTCTTCTTTCTCAGCTTTTTCATTAACATCCTGTTTCTATTACACAAGCATCCTCAAAAAAATACAAAAAATAAAAACTAGGCAGCACAGTCTTCATTTTCCATATGAATACTTGTCACTTTTATTCATTTTGAGACTAAAACAACAAAAACATGCCTCTGTTTGAACATTTTTAATGGACTGACTTATCTCTTTTCAATCTGCCTTCATGTTTAACCTTTCCAAACAGCTATTAACCAGATTGCATTAAGGGACAACATTCTGTACAAACAACCTCACAGCTCAAATATTATATTATACACAACTTTCATTCACATTTCTTTAATAACTCACAGTAAAAAAAAAAATAAAAAAGAGAGCGGGTGGATGGTATAGACTGTAATGCTAGAAAAAAAGGTTCATATCAATCGACAATTATAATGACTGACTGTTGGTCCTGAGTACAAGTGGAAAAAAAAGTTCAAAATTTGTGGCTTTAAATTATTCATAAACAAGATATAACAAGACTAAAATGCAGCGGAACGCACTAAAAGACAAACTAAGAGGTGCAACAAAATAAAAATGATGTAAAAGATGCAGTAGCACAAGATTTAATGAGAGAATGTGACAAAACCAAAGACACAATGGAAAAAAATGCAATACAATGGTGCTTTTGTTGCCCTTATTTGTTGCTTTATCTGTATTGTATCAATATAATTAATATGTGTGTGACTTATGTAAATGTAACTGAAATGAACTCTCAAAGATGAAAGAAAAATGCATATATATTTAAGATTATATGATAATAACCCCTGGGGAAGTATCATGACATACAGAACTATGAAAAAATATCACACAAATACATTTATAGTATGTATAACTTGAATATGTTAATATATAAACATATAAACAGCAATACTATTTTCTTAAAAATGTAGGATATTCTAGACAGAGAAAAGACTAAAAGATGATCTGAAGGAAGTTGAATAATAAAGTGTGATATTCTAAGAAAATCTGCAGAGAATTATTTAATTCAGCTTTTTTTTTTTTTTAAATGTGTGTTTACATGTTTCCTGTTTCTTAATAAAGAAGCTGAGAAATAAAAATGAACACTCACTACAATCTGGCAAAATCAAAAAGTTAAAAGAAGCCAAATACATTTACTCCAGCCTTTGATGTAAAAAAAAAAGAAAGAAAGAAAACATTAGGATATGATTTAATATTATTATTCTGGAATAAGTGGTACGTCCTGATAAATATAAAGTGACAATGGACTGAAAAAGGCAACAAACACAAACACATTTACCATCATGATCTAGAATAAACTTAAATATAGTTACAATGAACTGAGAAATCTGCCATAAAACGGCATTTATTCAACTAAAACTCATCTTAGTGTTCATGCTACTGGAAATAATAGTGCTTTGGGCATCAAACGCTTTATTTCCTGCATCTTCTGACCTTTAATGCATGAGTTTATGTTTGACATGTCTTTATTTATGTGAAGAAAAAAAAACTAAACTCAGACACAGGCGACAGTCAGTACCAAAACCAAGCAATCTGCACATATGTATGACGTGATTTCCTCCTCTGATGTGTGGTTCATGACATTTTTCTTTGTTTCATCACGCTGTTACAATACCACATTACAGTCTATAATGTTTTCTATCAATCTTATTCCATTCTTACTTTAACCCTTAAAGACCTACAATGGTGTCGGCGATCAAAACCATCTTCTGATGTAAAATATGGACTGACTAGGGATGTGACGAGACACTCACGAGACAAGACGAGACACGAGATTGGGTTCATGAGATCAAGACGAGACGTGATTTTAAGAAAACTGAATTACAAATGATATGAATGGACAACAGACTTTTATTTTACTGAGTTGTACATTTATAACTCTGTAAGCATTAACTTTTAATGAACTTTTTCCTTTTAATGAACTTCTTCCTCTACAAATTGAAACATAAATAAAATGTTATAAAAGTAAATTGTAAAAATAAATAAAATCGTATATATTTCTCCTTTTTTCAAAATCAAATATGGCGCTTGTGTATCTGAAAGAAAATTTAAAAAGACGTTTGTCAACCCTAGACTATCAACCCAACATACACATATAAGTAATGATGTAACGTTAGCTCTACTGTCTATGAACATTAGCCTTTATGGTGAACATTGTTTGTCCCATCTCTAATCAGCTGTTTTAGCAAAACACCGGTAGCAATGTTAGTGTATGATATTGTTAGTTTCATAGCTAAAGTTGCTCAGATTGAATTTGACTTAGTTTCTTTGTAGAGACAGTGTTCCGCTCAGTGACTCGTCTCCTCTTCGGCTGTGGGTAAACCAACCACAACTCTAGAAAAAGGTTATCCTTGATTGGTCTTTTGTCCACAAAGTGATGGGAACACACAAAAACATTGTAGGGTGGATACTTTAAAATCAATGCCTTTAGCCACCATCAGGATAGTGAAAAAACGAAAACAACGTAGAGCATGAACATTGCCTCTTCGTGGTAGGTTTGTGGTCAAAACACTCTCTATCTAACCACTCCTTCAGGTGTTTTCTTCAGTTTTTACAACCAACAACAGCACACGTAGTTCCCAAACTACTTTTCCTCTTCAAGTTTTTTCTCACTGAGTCACTGTGTTAATATCGGAGCTAGCTAGCAAAACAAACTGGAGGAACCAGAACGGAAGTGAAAAGCATTGGTGGGTGGAGTTCAGGAAGTAGAGAGGAAACGGGTCAAAAACTTGTCTATAGTAAAACCTGTGTTTTCTCACGTCATTCATAACAAATGTTGCGAGATAAAATTTTAACACGACGAGAAATTTTGCCAAATTACATCTCACAAGATCTCGTCACACCCCTAGTCCTGACTTCTGACTCACTAATTAATATGTTGAAATAATTCTATATTTTTACTATAGTTGTTATTGCAGCATTTGTAGTATTTCACACACTATCTACTTAAATGTATTTCACTAATGTCTGAAATATGTCACTCAATATAGCTGTAAAAACATCTGTACTGATGTTTGCTAGTTTGTTTGTTTGCTTTTGTCATGGCAGGTTGATCCATAAATGAAATAATTAGGGTTAAAAAAATGTCTACATTTTTCATCTTCATCAGATATGAACCATCTGGATGTTCGGACGCTCTGTAGTGAACATGGAAACACTGTCATCTTCTACAACACTGATGGCATTTGATAAACGACAATGGACATTTGTTCTTATGTTCAGGAAATAGTATATTTTGCTGAAAATATAATACATTTTGAATTTACTTTGAACATCAACATGATCGGGAAATGAAACAGGAAAATACTCGATTTTCATAGGAAAAAGAGCGAAATTCAGATGACAATTACTGAAAAACACTGTGATAAATCACCTAGGGGAAGTTAAACGTGGTGGAAAATGCATTTGGAAGTCACCACGAAAATAGTTATAGGTCTTTAAAGGTTAATATGTTACATAGTTGTTTGAATATTTGGCCAAATGCATCAAATATGAGTAAATACATTTCATTTGATGAGGTCTTTTTCCATGTGGTCATTTTATAGAAGGTATTCATTCATTGAATTTACTGAAAATATGGCTGGTTATGTGGGTATGAAAAGAACCTATATTGGGGATAAGAGGTTTTGATGGTATCATAAGACTGCACCAATTCATAAAGTCTTAATAAAAAAGATTTTTCATCTGCGCCGGTAGAATATGTTCATTTTTATAGATTTATTCTTGGTTTACCATGTGAAGTTCACAGCTCTGTGCTCCCTCTGATACCGGCCCCAGTGGAGCCCAAGGCACATTCCAATACACTGTGACTCTATAAATCCAGCCAGCATGAAATCTCAAGGAGCTAACGTAGAGAAGAGAGCCAATCTGCCTGTTTACACCATCTCATCTTACACAGAAGCCTGGGCGCCTGGCCTGCAGAACCCCCCCGACATGTTTGCAGAAGTGTTCATGCTGAACAAAGTGATTGTATCATCTGGGCCTACTCTTCCATTTGTGTTGCTGCTTCTCCTGAAACCCGTTTCAAGCTGTGTCACCCCCAACTCAGCCCAAGTTTGAAAAATGGAAGAAGGGAACCATGCAAAGTGGACATATTCTCCAGCCTGCCGTAAAATAACCGGGGGATGGACCATTAGCCATTTGCTGCTACCGACCGAGTCGCAGATCTCGCATCTGCACAAAACAAGAAGAGAAGGTCACGAGAAACTTAACAACGAACGACACGAAGAGGAAATAATGTTAAATCTAAAAAAGATGGAACACAAACACAGCAGGAGCAATCTGTTTTCTCATCCGATTTTCTGAAGTAGAATAAGTTCAGAGCTCCGATCAGGAAAACTATCGGATGGGAGAACACAGGGAACACTTCAGATGTGTAATGTTCTGTCTGTTCCCTTTATTTGTACATGAACAGTACTGTGTAAAAGTCTGAAACGTATAATGTCCACACATATGCATTCCTTAGTTTCTACAGTAAGACCCAGTCTGGATATGTGTGAAAGTTTCTATAAAGTGGTTGGATTTACTGTGACCTTCTTTATTAACATGTCTTTAACCTATTACTTCAGACAATATGAAGAAGAAGATTTATACCAGAAATAAAGTCAAGAAAAATAGCAAAATATGACCCTCCCTAAAAAAAAGCTACAATAAAATGACAAAAAAGTAACCGAATAAATAAAAATGATCAAATTAATCATAAAATTAAAATGTTCTTTACCAAAACAGGAAAACGAAAACAAAAAATAATAAAATAATCAATGAAAATTAACAAAATTAAATAGTCACAGAACGAATGAAGGAATTAACAAGTAAATAAGTAAAATAATGGACAACATAATTAACAAAATGAACAAAACCAAATAAAATAATCAAGAAAACAAATAAGGACTCGGAGAGTGCGGATTAGGCCCCAGGCCCACCTAAATCGCACAATCAAACACACACAAACATGCCAAAATTAACCCATTAATGCAGATTAATCCATCATCATCATGTTTAAACTGATTCAACATTTTAATGCAGTTAAATGGAACACTTATCAGCAGTTGTTTTGTTTCAAGAATGTCAAACGTGTTGAATAAAGACGTTAATTGCATATACATTCGTATTTTTGTGCATGTTTTGGATATTTTATCACTTTTTTGTGTTTTTTTTTTCATGTATATTAGAAGAGTATTTGAATGTTTTGGATTGTTTTTTGTGTCACCTTATTTTTGTATGTTTGTATGTTTATTTCTCTGTTTCTTGGTGTATTTTTGTGTATTTTGAGTACAAAAAAGGGGATACAAAAAGTGTTTTAATCATGATTAATCAAAATTAATTCAAAGCAATTTATTTATATTATATTATATTTTTTTATTGGTCCCCATAGAGACATTTGTCTTCACTGACGACACATTACATTGAGGTTAAACATAACACAGACAAACACCAACAGCACCAACATACAACAGCATGTAGCAGTGACAACAATGCACTCTACAGACAGACGAAGTTAAAAGACAGACAGATCAGCGAGGCCTGCTGTTCAGGGTAGTTATAGCTGCGGGGACCAAGCGTTTCTCGAAGCGAGCTCTGTAGTTTCTATTTATTTATTTTTTTAACCCTCAGAAACAGCAAAGATAAAGATGGAATCCAGTTTTTACAGAGTGTCCAACCATTCAACAATACAATGCTTATACTCAATATTTATCATAAAATATAAGGTCTCATCCTGCAGGAAATAAACTCAAAAATGTACAAGAAAGCATTTGGAATTATTTGATCCGTTCTACTCAGATATGGAGCAACATTTGGCATTTTTTTAATCATGCCAAATTATGTATTTTCATTTATTTTACTGTATTCTGTGCTGTTTTAATTATCTGTAATTCTGTTTTTACACCATGTGATATTTGTGATCAACAAATACCTCAAAAACTTTACTAATCTCTACAGTACACGGGTACAAGTTTAAGAAACTCTAATGTGTCAATGACATTAAACTTGACATTTTAAACATACTTTTTTCTATTACATATAACAAGTAAAATATATTGCATGGACTAGTTGCAACTAAAATGCCCTTTTACAGGTTTATTTTAATGGTATCATGATGGAATACATTATATAATTGAGACGATTTCATTGCTCTATAAGTGGATTCAATAGTTTTTAGAAGATTTCTGTTGAAGAAATTCTACTACCTTCTTACTGGTGGTTTCATATGAATTTACACATCCAGTAGCATGAGGAAAGATTTATAATAAACCTCAGAGAAGTGGAAGGAGGTAAATTTTTCACTGATATGACAGAAGAAAAATCAATATGAACTAGAATCCTCATGACAATAATCAAGGACTTGAATGAAAAGTCAAAATTGTGTTTTTTTTTATGCAAAATATTATGCTATTTAGTGCCAGAAAAACACTGCAGTGCCTAAAAAAAAAAAAACTTAAAATATGGATGGATAGAACAGGATAGAAGTGTAATTCTATTCTCATGTTACTCTACTTTATATCATCATCAACTTTTATTGCAGACTCAAGGTCCAGATACAAATAGACAGACATATGCACCCACACAATAAAAAAGAAAGAGGATAGTGATAAATAATAAAAACATAAAAAATAATAAAAACAACATTAAAACACACTCATAAAAGACACTTGTACCAGTGCCTCCACATAAATGACTGGTATCGCACAGCACTAACAGCAGGGTTAATCAGCAGCAAAATAATTTGGTTACAAGAGCTATCCAATCTGTAAATAAATGTAGACATTACATTTTTTAACATGACATGGAACGTGTAAACCCCAACAACACAGAACAACTGAACAACTCATATAGATATAAACTCTTACATATGTATCTCATCTCTTCTGCTACTTTTGTGTCATTCCTTGCAGGCTTTAATAGTGGGAATTTACACATAAAATGACCCAAGAACATTTACATATCTGCACTTGAAATTTCTTCCTGTGATTGTATAAAGGATCCTGTTCTAGTTTAATTTTGCCTACGAATGGGTGCAATAGATAATCCGTCTCATTCTCTGACCTTGCCCGGCGACGACTTGTCTAAAATGCCAACTCCACCTCCCTCCGCCTGATCTTAGCCCGCCGTTAGCGAAGAACCGGCTGGACTAGACATGTTCCACCACTTTTCCAAGACACAAACCAGTCAATTTGTCATCCAGTGAAGAGGTTGAACCTTTAATTAAAGTGGAGAGCTGCCGCCATCAGGGCCCGGGTAAATGTCACATGATAAATAACGGCAGAAGATCTGAAAAGCTCCCTTGGAGGTTCCTTCTCTCAGAGGGATAAAAGGCCACACACATTACAGGGTAAATGCGTATCAATATGTTAAATAGGTTCAATTGTATAAATTGATTAAATGACCCAATTGCGAGGCAGCCATGCTTCAAAGACCTTGTTGTTTGAGCAGCGAATGTTGACAATGTCACGTAGGCTGCTTCTTAATGGGAACCAAGCAGAGAGAATGTGGTGGTGAGTGACATTATTAAAGTAGATGATGGGTTTCTGAGCAGATCATTCACTGAATGCAATCGATATCTCTGAGCCTAAACGCTCTGGGAGAAATTACACTTCAAGGCATATCGCCCAGGGTAAAATGACACCGGCATGAAAATGCATTGCTATGGACACTATTAGAACCGATCGGCTAATTACAACCACGTAAAATCTGGATTCTTTTATATCGGGGCGGCCATATTTTACACGAAGAAAAGCCAAGGAGAGCAGGGGCATCTAAGAAACTGTCTGACAATATTTTTTTTTAAAGCCTGTTGTCTGATACTGAGTCATTTGTGGAAGCTCTGACAACCCTGTTAGCCCCCACCCCACCCCCCAAACTCCTATCAGCATATATTTTCACAATTGGTTCATTTCACTCTGCTTATTATCAGGCAGCTTAATCTTGACCCTTCAAATCTCTAAAATTATCGCCCTGTCTCTTGTCTTCCCTTCCTCTCGGAAACCCTTGAATGTGCTGTCAATTCCACTAAATTCCTCTCTCATCTTCCAGCACTTGATCCTCTAATCTTGCTTTTGTGTCACTCACTCAACAGAAACTCTTGCTGTGTAACTCGGTGCTTAAACGTAGCTTCACTTCCTTCTGTTTTAATACCTCGTCGTGTCTTTGTGTTTTATTCACCGCTCATCTGACAAACTGGTAGAAACAAGACACAAACTGCCACGTAGTCTGATGCAGGACCTGGTGTTTTATTGTGTGTTGATTGGTTTAAGGGTGTGAATTCATTGTTAAAATGAATCCTTTAATAAAGAGAGTGAACAGGACAACAATAAAATTCACTTTATTATTTTTTTTTTTTACATAATTAAAAAAAATTGCCTATAAAATAAATTTAACAGCTGCGAAATAAAGTAAAAATCTTGCAAAAAGGATAAAAAATGCAACAAAAACCATGGGTTCAAATGCACCTCATTAACTATTACATCTATAATACTTTGTGCAGCAAAACCATGGACTGTATATAAAGATGGATGCCATGAAAACACTTCAAATGGGAAACTAGAACACTTTGACCATGTTCCCATCAGTGCCTGATTGACAGCCATCATTACTAATCACACTAATTTACAATTTTACCCTGTAAAGGAGAAGAAAGGGATATTGTTTTTTTTCTTTTGTTTTTTAACAATTTAACCAGCAGAACTATTGGTTAAATTAATATCAAATTGTTGCTTTTCCCATTTACTTATTTTGGCTGAAATGTCAATATAAAGCTACATTTTGTTTCAATTTACTCCAGATTTGGTAGATGTACAAAGGCACTTGATATACTGAGATCACCACATGCATAGACATAATGACTTCAGCTGGATCAATATCAAAATAACCTACACTATGCATGAGGGGCAGGATTTATTGTGTCTGGCATCACTTGTTTATAAATGATTTGCTTCTGAGATTAAATGCATACTTGAATGAAATGAACTGAAAACAAATGAACAAAGTGCTTCATATCTGATGTTTTCGATGTATGTTATAAAGTGTCATTCCACATACATATATATTGATTTATGTGCATTTATCCAGTAGGTGTTCCAGTATAAATAACATGTAAATTGAATGCATTGTAAAATACAGGAGTAAAAGCAATAGTCTCATTAATTAATTGTCACATTTTGACCCAAGCGTGTATCTATCAAACTGCAGCCAACCAGCATTTTGGATGAATTCATACTCATTAGTAACTTTAACTTGGTAAAGTTTCAATCTTTTTAATCTGAAAGTTTTTTTTACTTGCAGAGCCTTGGGCCAAAAGTACCTGCAAAAGGGTCCAATCTTACTCATGGATTGAATGTGTGGAATGTGAAAATTTTTACTTATAAAATTAACAATCAAGGATGTTTGAATCATTTCAGTTCAGGTTCAAACTACAGAATAATATGATCTAAAATGGACCAGAAGAGGAAAATACTGTCATTGCAAACTCCTGAGAGACCACTCTACACTGATCACTACCAAAATGTAATCAGTTCTTCCTTATACCAATATCAACATCTCCTGAAAATGTAAGCTAAATCCATCAATAACTTTTTGAGTTATCTTGCTAACAAACAAACAAACAAACAAACAGACAGACAGACAGAATGGTTATATTACTCCACCATTCTTTGGTGAAGTAACAAATATGAACATCATGAAATGACTTAAGTGCGATTTAAAAAAATATTCAGTGACTAAAAGTGATGTGTAAAGTATACTGCACGTATGCCAATGATAAACTAAGGCATAATATAGTCAAAAGTTTTTTTTTCAGAAACTGAGAAATGTCAGGATGTTCAGATTATTCACAATTTTTAAATGATAATTTGAAGATAGAAATATTATGGATTTTTAGTAAAAAAAAAAAAAAAAAAAAAAAATCGAAAGAGTTAGAAGTTGACATGATATACTGTATAGGCTTACATTTTTTTTCCCATTTTACTTGAGATCATATTAGAGTGAATGTTGAACCCTTAATTAAAACATGTTTAACAGCCTTGGTGTAACTTTATATAACTATAAGATGGAGTAATTGTGATGTCACCCATTAATTTTCGGAAATCAGTTGCCAGAAGTGACCATATTTGGACAAAAAGGGGTGGGATAATAGCCTAAACTATCATAGGTGAGCTAATGCTAATCATTAGCTTCCTGAGTCAGTGAAACGGCAACTCTCATCAGACAATGATGAGTCATTTCACTATCTTATTAGTAAAACGTTTTAACCACAGCTACAGTGGAGCCGTCTGTTAAGGGGGAAAAAAATTTTTTATTAACTAAATTGAAATTCCAAAAAGCTGTCACATAGACGTGTCAATCAAAGCCCAACTCGACAGATGTCAAAGCTTCTGTTCTACAAGAGATCCAATTAACAGGCAGCAATTTAAAATCTAAAGATGGACCCAATGAAATCAATGAGACCTGGAGAAATTCTGCACAAGTCTATGAGAGTCACATGTTTGTGCAGCAGAATCTAGTGGTTGTCATTGGTCTGGAAACATGTGTGAGGTGCACAATCTGACTCCATATTCAGTAACAGCCAATATGGAAGATCCACTTATCATTGTAAAACTATCAGAACATGTTGTAATTGGTGGTTTTGTGTTTGTTTCTTTGTTTTTTTAATCTGGCCCTACATTGGTTGAGAGAGATTATTGTAATCAGTGTGTGTGTGTGTGTGTGTGTGTGTGTGTGTGTGTGTGTCCGCAGAAACATATCATGCTATAACTCAATGAATACTTGAGATATCACCATGAAATTACATGGGCATATACTGTACATATCGCTAATGCACATGAGATGCAATGATCTATTTGAGTAAAGGTCAAAGGTCAAGGTCACAATTAAGTAAAAGGTCAAATTTACATTATTGGTTAGAACTCAAGAACGGAAGGTCACAGAACTTTCAGATTGGTACCAAACGATGCGGAATGAAGATTTTTTACAATTCTCATATTTAGTGTTATCACCAACGACCAATACATTTTGAGACCTCTGGAGGTCAAAGGTGACATGTCGCAAAATTAACTTGTGTAACACTGTTTGTGTGTGTCAAGCATAGACATATCATGCTATAACTTAATCAATACTGGATATATTATTATAATATTACACACACTGATGCATATATACAGGTTCAAATCACATTATTGGCTGTAATTCAAGAATGTGTTGTCATAGAAACATTCTCTGAGTACTTGTTTCTAATGGGGTTCTGGGCTACAAAACAAATCTTGTATTTATTGGTTATTTTAGTTGAAATTATTATCTTTGCTTCCAAAATTCATCAGACCTAGTTTTTACCTAATTTTCTCATTTTGCCCCCATTCATGTTAATTTAATTTTCTAAAATATCATTGCTGCTCTGACTGTAAATAATAATTGTATACCACCACTAAATATTTACTTTCCACACATCTCACTTAAAAGCTAAAATGTCCCATTAAACTTTAAGGATAAATTGATTTTTCTATCTCAATTTAGCTGTAGCTATGATGTGACCCAGTGCATTTGTCCATATAGTTTAGAAACTATATTTACATGGACTTATATTTCCTTTAATTTTAATGTGAAATTTTTTTCACCTTCCTATGCGAGATGTGAAGAAAGTAGGTGGCTAATAGTTTCGCTATAGAAATGTAATCCATTATTATTATTATTATTATTATTATTATTATTATTATTGTTAAACATCAAAAGGACATCTTGCAGCTGCAGCCATTATGTGTCCTAATATATTATATATATATATATATATATATATATATATATATTATCTCAATTATTACATTATCCCAATATATTCATATTTTTGTCCATATAGTTTATAAACAGCAATATTTCATTTAAATTTAGTTAAAGTTTAATTGAAGAAACACCTCTGAAGCAAAGATAACAACTTAAATGACACAGTGCAATGACATCCATTACAAAATTCATCTATATTTTGACATTTGTCATTATTAGAAAACAAACACCTGAAGTCACTGTGTCCTAATAATAGTGTAAATGACCTGCACACAAAGTCCTGTATGAATTAAAAATATATACATACAGCTACGATATTCAATATTGAACTGTTAAATGTATCTGAATGCACCTTTATCATCACCTTCTACTGAAATATTCCCATTTCCACACCTACATTCCACCCGCTCATCTATTTTTTGGTATGTTTGATTTTCACCTGTACTCAAAGTTCTTTCCGTCCTCAGCGCGCTTGAAAAAAATCCCAGGAAATACAATCTGTCTGTTTAACCTCTGTCACCGCTGTGCAAGAAGAGGGAATCATCCAGAGTAGAACAATTAAAAAGCTGTTTCTGAGTCAAGTTGTTCTTTTGGAAATATCACTCAATGTTCCTCGGCGCTGATGACGATGCTGTAGGTTTATATTACAGACGACGGCTTTATTTCACTTTTTCTGGAAATTACAAATACAGGGAGAAAAGTCAGGAAGTGCAAAACTTCAACACACACTGAACAAACTAAGGCTAAGTTCAGACACATCAGGCCAAATGTGATCTGTATTAGTTGTGTGGTGAATTAATTAGAATATCTTCTGGATATTATTTTCCCTTTAAGTTCAGTTAATATCATTAATTAAAGTTTAGATCAGAGTGAGAAAATAATTCCTAATATGGAGACAGAAAGTGATAAACGTCCAACACATCAGATGTCTGTGTAAGTCTCACCAAATGGTTGTTCCTGTCATTATTTCCTGTGAACCAGGGGTCTCAAACTCATTTTTTTTCCAGGGGTCACATTCAACCTGATTTGATCTGCAATAGGCTCGAAAAGATAATAACATAATAACCTATAAATAATGACAACTCCAATTTTTTCTCTTTTTCCAAAAAGGATGTGAATAACCTGAAAAAAAAAATAATATTATTAAGAAAAATAAGTGAAATTTGAACAATATTATGCTTTAACTTATTGTATTTCTACATGTGCATTATGGATCAGACCTACAAAGACAATAAACAAATAGTAACAGGTAGAAAATGGTTAAAATTCTGCTTCATTTTCTTTACACATTTCAGGTTTTTCATATTTATTCAGTTTATTCACATATTATTATTATTATAGGATAGTTTGTAAATGTAAATATTTTATAATCTAATGTTATTTTTTGCACACAAATTGGAAGTTGCCATTATGTCTGTTTTTTTTTCACATCAAATTGAGAAGAAAATATAAGGTCATTCATATATATATATATATATATATATATATATATATATAAAACTGCATTGGAAATTTTAATCACATTAATCATGATGGTGGATCCATCTGCATTAATGGATTCATTTTGACAGCCTTAATGTATTCATGTTTTTTCAGGCTGCAACAGTAAGTGATAATATTTAAAGACTGATTTCACAATTTAGTTTGAAGTTCCTACAGTAAATGCACAAATACTTTGTTAAAAAGGTATACATTATCATTGTTTTTACTCCTTCTTATTCATAATGTGGTTAATTTGCTGACGTGTAAATGCTGATTTTCTGTTGTTTTATGAACACACTAATCAAATAAATTATATTAAACTGCATTAATTGTCTTTAAGTGCCAGAGGCTGCTGTAAATATGACGGGAGGAGGATACTATTCACCACTGTTCGCTTTTTAGTTGTAAACAGAGACAATATACAATATTTATATTCTGAAATGTTTTAGAAATACAAGTAACTGTGTAGAAAAAGTCTGAATCTTTAAAAAAAAAAAAGTGCTCAAATGGCGACAGGGTAACATATTCCCGTCATGTTTTCAAATACTTTTACTGATGATTAAAAATGTAAAGTTAGGTGATAATAACACTGTTGATCTACCTCAGAGTTCTAAATGTTAAATAAAATTAACTATACAGTAAATTTTGCAGTGTTAAATCAACACTTAGAGAGTTTATTTAACTTCTTCTAGAGTGTATTTGGTCCCATTGTCTCCAAATTAACACTGCAAAATCTACAGTGTAGAAACAAAATATATTTTCAATGTATAAGATAAAGTATTATAAAGTATACTGTATATCAGCTATATTTGTTTATATACATTTATACAATAGATGTATAAATGTTCCACTAGCTATAACCACTAAAGTGAATCTATTGTAATTTTCTAAAGTCGTCATTCTCTTTTTTAATTCTTGAATTTCACATTTGGACCTGAGACTGCATCTTTGAAACTTTAGCCAACCAACATTTTTGAATTTCTTTTTCTTCATCTGCGATTCACACGTAGTATTTTACTTGTAATCAATCGCAAAGATCAATTAGACCAGACAGACATGGCGGCTTCTTGATAAAAATCTTACATTTTCAACTTTCCACTAACTGAATAACCCAAAGTAAACATTCTTCCTCCAGGCTACACAGTGCGCTTTGCATTAATAACTCCTAATAATGAATACAGATGAAACTTAAAATGCATCTGAATATAACAACGGACACATATGAGCGGACACCGGTGAATAATGGGGATGTGCAGCTTTTGATAATTTCTAGAAACCTGGCTCATCGTCTCAGCGTGATAGTTGTGATGTATAATGTATGTAAACCTCTAATTACTTGGCCTCGCGTTGGCAGAATGTGGCTTTTTCTATAACATCTTAATCAACTGATATAAATACTGTTAATAATTCAAGCCTCATTGGTGTACTTAATCTACTTCATTTTCTAATCTTCCTAATAATTCATTTGTTCGGTGATTAATTACGCTCATTTGTGTCATGTGGAAACAACATTTGTTTTTAATTGTGCATGTCAAAAGAATTTTACAGTCGTCCCATTTGTGTTCTTCGCCCCGGCATTGGGAGCTTTTGGTCACCACAGGGTTTCCGTGGCGACGTTTTTTTTTTTTTTTTTTTTTCTCCTTTTCTCTGACTCCTCTGCATCTGCCAGCAATCAGATTTTCTACCATTGCGCCATATGTGGCATCACAGTTAATTACTCAAGAGAAATTGGCTGAAGACACGGCGTAACAGCAGGTGAGGAGCTCCAGCCCAGAGCTAAACCAACACTAACTGGTCAAGCTCAGCTGCCCTCGATCCGCCGCTGCCTGAGACGCAGGATGGGCTCGTTCACGCTGTTTGGCCTTCATTACAGATCAGGGAAGGTGCAATTAGTAGTAACCCCCCCTACCAGTTTATAATTACCTTAAGACACCCACTTAAACAGAGAACCTTATAAATCAGTTCCCGTTGCCTATCGGAGCCCTGGACGCTACATTATGCCAACAGATGTCAGCTGCAGCCATTGGACAGGCCCCTCGGCGGTGGCGGCAGTAGCGGCGGTGACAGCCAATGGCACGGCGAGCTGGTCTAATGAATAAGAATGGCCTTTAGGTTTGGCTCTGCACAGCGTTTTGCCTCAGGTCTATGGCTGCACTTCTTGTGGATTGAGAAATAAGGCGTAAAGAAGAAGAGAGCGAAAAACAAAAGGTCAATTAAGAGCCTATGAAATACAACAGATTACAGTTTGTTTGATGTTTGTCCCCCCGTGACATTTAGACCTTTTTTTCTTTCTTTTTCTTTTTTCTTTTTTTTTTTTTTGTAGAGTTATTTGTAATTCTGGGCATGAGTGGAATATAAGCCAGGATAAATGTGAGGTGTTTATGTTACTGTTGTGGTTGAGGCTCCACAATGTCTCAAAGGCAAAAGCCAAATTTATTTTTACAGCATATTTGGTGGACAGGACAAGTCAAGGTGCTTTACGTGAAAATTAAAATGAAAAGACATTAAATGACAATTAAAATAAGAGACATAAAAACATTAAAAAAACAATGAAGATTTAACAGGTAAACTGTACTGCAGTGCTTCA
This sequence comes from Siphamia tubifer, assembly GCA_020466265.1. Taxonomy (NCBI): domain Eukaryota; kingdom Metazoa; phylum Chordata; class Actinopteri; order Kurtiformes; family Apogonidae; genus Siphamia; species Siphamia tubifer. Next base: position 27,083,707 of record CM035790.1, on the reverse strand, counting down.
GTTTCAGCTTCACAGTTTGTCATGTATTGGGATTGTGTCTCTTAATTCACCATATAGTTTATTATTGGTACAGGACACTTATTGTTGCATGTAATGCGTCTTTGAATGCCATGAAAAGCGCTAAACAAATAAAATGTATTATTATTATTATTATTAATACTACTACTACTACTACTATATATTTATGTACTTTTTAAATTAATTCATAGAAATTTCAGGCAACTTCGAGGTAACCCCAACACTGGGTTATATTGTTAACTTTGATTCCAAAATAATTCAGAGATGGTTTTTACTTGTTATTGCTGTTCATAAAGTATATGGAAGAAATATTGACATACATTATGACGACATCTCATAAGATTTGGTGGTGATTTGAGATATGAACATTAATAATTCCTTAAAGTTTAAAGGGAGATTTTTCTTCCTAAATGAGATGGTGAGTTGTGGTCAAAAATGATTATGGATGATGAAAGCATGAAAAATATTTTAGAAATTTAGAGGTAGATTATCAAATATGAATGTCATTGATAAAAGGTCATTAAATAAATGTTGACAGGAATGAAATAAAAGTTGAAAGACAATAAAAGTTATGTAAAAGTTTTGACAAGATGAAAAAAAAAGTGGCATGAAAAAGTCACAAGAATGTGTAAAATGCACAACAAATAGAATATAGTGTAAGTCAACAAATATAAAAGTCACAACAAGATGAAGACCATATAAATTAAAAAAAAATTAAACTTGCAACGAGATGGAAAAGTCATAAGAAATGGTAAAAGTTACATTCAGATGAAAACTATAATATAAAGGTAATAATACAACAAACAGATTTTCCAATGTTTTCCAGTTTGTGAGTCTGAATTGGCAAAAGTCTCTGTACATGAACCTCAAATCAGGAAAATAAAGTATTTCTGATGAGTGTTGTGCAGTAGTAACATTAACATCCAGCAGTAAAACAGATCAAAAACATCTTATATAACAGTAAAAACCATTTTACTCTAACTTCCCTGACTTCATAACTTCAATTTGCCGATAATACATTGACACACTTTTGGATTTGCGTCTATTTAATTTCATTTTGTCGTCTTTTTTTATTTAAGGACATCTGCGTGAAGTAGTTAACAACATAGTGACAAAAATATTATATGCAGATGGAGAGCCTCTGTCGAACACCCGCCGCTTCTCGATTATATAAAAGTATTTGGGCTTTAGAGCCGTGGGGGGAAAAATGTAACACAAAGCAAACAAAGTATCACAGACAAATCCTCGGGAAGACTCCCATAAACAAAGCACAGATTTGATATGCTTTACAACAGCGAGATGGAGGCTTTTGTTTATCAGCAGCGATTCCAAATGAGCAAAGACGATCCTTTTGTAATTGGAAAAGTTGGCGAAGACAGTTTTTATACCCCCCCCCCCCCCTCCCTTACCGCCTCCGTCAGCTTCTGTGTCAGAGTTTTTGGAGTTTTTTTCTTAAATGTGGCAAGGCTAAACAATAATCAAGTGTGACCTATAGTCAATTAGAAAGCTTTCTATACAAAAAAAAAAACAAAAAAAACCCAAAACACTTGATTTACTGCAGACATCCATTCATTCCTAGTGGTCAAAAGTATGTAAAAGTTCTTCTCTTGTAGAATCATGGGTTCTGTTTAGTTGATACATGTGTACCATCTCCTACACTGACACCTATTGGCTGGATGGGAGAAGTGCAATTTCATACTTATAACCAAGATGTCCGACAGGAAATCAGAAATTTTGAGCATCCCAGCAATGTCTTGTAAGTCAAAGTCAAAGTCAGTATTATTGTGAATTCTTCACATGTGCTTGACATTTAAAGGTATCAAAATTACATTTCTCGCTCTCCTATGCGTTTACATAAACTGCAGATGCGCAAAACAGACAAAAATCCTAGCTAAGTTGCTGAAAAATAAATAAATAAATAAATAAATAAATAAATAAATAAATAAATAAATAAATATAGTGGCTACTTTCCTAGTGCTGCTAAACTAACCAGGTATAACAAAACAGGACATTATGTACTGTAGCAGGACATCCCTGAAGTTACAAGAAATATGCTAACATTAGCTAACACCTAAAGATTAAAAATTCAACACAATTTATTGTATATTGGGAGAAATTTGTAATAAATCCCATGTCCATAAAATCTGACAGCATGCATCAGTGGCTGTATTTCAATTGTAATCCCATTACTATAACTGCAACAGGTTTAAGTGTAAAAAAAAAAAAAAAAAATCTACTTAAGTCCAGTAACAAAGTACTTAGTTTCCGTTTTTGCTAGTTTGTTGCTTAAAAAATGCATATGTATTGGAAACAGCAGCAGTCAGCTCTTTATTGATTTTGTGTGAATCTTGAGACATACGTATATACTCACATACAGAGGCCATTTAGCTTTTATAACAAAGATATTTAAAATAAAATAAAAACTCAGGGCCAAAAAAAGTATTTTCTAAGGTTAAGGTTAATGTCTGAAAATGAGGCGTTAGATGGATAAACATCACTGAGTCCATGTGAGACCACACAAAACACAAGTGGTCGCTAGAGATGATGACAGCGTTCTTAAACATTTTTCTTTTTCTGCACTCAAAAGCAGCTATTCAAGTTCAACCCTCACCTCATCTTGCTTGTGTTTGCTCCAAAGAAACATATCGCTGAAGTACCTACCAGCCAGACCACCAGGAAAACCACGGCCACGAGTTTGACTGAAAAAAAAAACCAAAAACACATTAACTGTATGAGAAAAACAAAACTCCATCATCTGTAGAGAGTGTGTCTTCCTGTCATTTGTTTAAAGTGTGAAGAAGACGTCAGATTCTGACATTTTCCCTCTTATATATTTATTACTTTTTTTTTTCCCCCTCTCTGAGATGCTGCAACAGTGATTCCTTTTTAGAACTACTGCTAGTCTCTGCAAGTACTGACACAAAGAGACAAACAGTGTCTTCTATTCACGCTCTAACCTGCCTTTATAGCTTTTATTTGGCCTTGACAACAAATATAAGGAAACAGGACGTATGGTCAACAGCAAACCCACCGAGTCAACTTCTTTCAATCTCCTGGTTATGTCTGAATTGCTTTTATAAGACAATGTAATACAAGGGATTTACTTTTCATTACTTTAACTCTTCTATCCTCGGCTTTATTCTACATCTGCAATATTGGTTCTGATTGAAATCCACCTTGTTGTATTTTTCTTATACTTATATTGTATCCTTTCCATAGAGGTCTGTCTGTCCTAATCACTAAAAGTGTGTCTTCTGTACAGAACTGTAGGGGACACTGGGGACACTTCTTTATGCTAGGGTTAGATATGGAAAATATGTCAATGTGCATTTGCACTCACTTCAGAGAAAGGTGATAGTGTAGGAATTCTCCAGTGTCTATAATTTGCTGAATGAATGATAAAAAGGAAAGGAAAGGAAAGGGAAGGAAAGGAAAGGAAAGGAAAGGAAAGGAAAGAAAAGGAAAGAAAAGGAAAGGAAAGGAAAGGAAAGGAAAGGAAAGGAAAGGAAAGGAAAGGAAAGGAAAGGAAAGGAAAAGAAAGGAAAGGAAAGGGAAGGAAAGAAAAGGAAAGAAAAGGAAAGAAAAGGAAAGAAAAGGAAAGAAAAGGAAAGAAAAGGAAAGGAAAGGAAAGGAAATGGAAGGAAAGGAAAGGAAAGGAAAGGAAAGAAAAGGAAAGGAAAGGAAAGGAAAGGAAAGGAAAGGAAAGGAAAGGAAAGGAAAGGAAAGGAAAGGAAAGAAAAGGAAAGAAAAGGAAAGGAAAGGAAAGGAAATGGAAGGAAAGGAAAGGAAAGGAAAGAAAAGAAAAGGAAAGAAAAGGAAAGGAAAGGAAAGGAAAGGAAAGGAAAGGAAAGGAAAGGAAAGGGAAGGAAGGGAAAGATAGAGAAAAGAAATTCACAGCTTTTAAATTCTGAACTAATACTGTACAAATTTTGAAAAACATTCTGATGTTTTATAACATGACATACAGAGTGTACATATTATGTTCACCTATATCACAGAGGCTCAATGTATTTTATTCATGCACCTGTATTAAAAAAAAAATATGACTATACATTAAAAATTTATTTTTTCTGTATTTTTTCGCTTCTTTTTTAGAATACTTAATGGAAAATGTAGCTGCACAGAAGGGTGTTTTCATTTCTGGTTCAACTATTGAATTCTACAGTCAATGTGGTCGTTCAATATAGCTCAAAGCTTTCATTCTCAGTATTATGGCACTGAAATACTGTATATCAGTGTAGAAAACTGCAATATAAGAGTCAATCATAACAGAACTGGGTTTCATTTCTGCTGGAGTCTCGCTCCACATGTTCTACACAATGTGCTGCTGTCTCTCATTCATTACTAAGGTTAAATTAAGTACTTTTTTTTTTTACTGAAATGTTAATTAATATGCACCAGACGGCTTTAAAATCAGGCAACAAAGACATCCTCTGATGTGTATATAAATCAACCTTACGCATAAATGATTTTCATGTATTTACAGATTGCAGTGATCATATGTCTCAGAGGGAGATAACGTATGGAACTGTGAGGAAAATATCATTAAATTGTAGCTAAAGGAAATTAAATGAAAGATTGTAACATTGAAAAAGTAACTGTTTTTTTTTCTCTACTTTCAACCTTTCTGAAGTGACCCATCACAATCCATTATTGTATTATTCAGTGTCTTTCGCTTTTGTTCAGTGTTATCACATATGTTTCTATAGCAATGAATTGAATACAGGACAATACACAATTTACACTGAAAATGCATTAGTGAAAATATAAAATAATGGTAAATCTCTTGGGAAACATGATATAGGGAAACATTTATTTGCAACTCATCATAAAAGTAGTTTAGGTCTTTAAGAGTCAAAAGTTGATGTAGTAACAATCGTTTGGACTAAAACTGGACTGAAGAATACGATGGAAAATATGACTTTAACTCTCAAGGACCAAAAGCATCTATTGATCTAAACTGTTTAATACCTGTCAATTTAATAATCTTATCAATACATGCAAATAATTGATGTAAAATGCAGTTATTGTCATATATAAAACCAACATAATTAGTAATCGGTACAAAATATGCCACAAAATTAATGAATTTGAAGAAAAAATATTTTTTTTAAATTAAATTTCAACAAAAGGTACAGAAAGGACAAAATAATGAATATAATGAATTAAAAGTCAATGTATATATATATATATATATATATATATATATATATATATATATATATATATATATATATATATATAGATAGATAGATAAAGATCTGTAAAGAGTATGGACTGGAGGTCCCAGGGTCAAGATGGGAGAACCCCCCAAAGGTGACAGAGAACAAACAGGCCAAGATCCTGTGGGACTTCCAGATCCAGACTGACAAGATGGTGATGGCCAATCAGCCTGACATAGTGGTGGTGGATAAACATGAGAAGACAGTGGTGGTGATAGATGTAGCAGTCCCCAGTGATAGCAACATCAGAAAGAAAGAACATGAGAAGCTTGAGAAATACCAAGGGCTGAAAGAGGAGTTAGAGAAAATGTGGAGTGTGAAGGCAACAGTGGTACCAGTAGTGATCGGAGCATTAGGGGCAGTGACCCCCAAGCTGGGAGAATGGCTCCAGCAGATACCAGGAACAACATCAGAGATCTCTGTACAAAAGAGCGCATTGCTAGGAACAGCTAAGATCCTGCGCAGAACCCTCAGGCTCCCAGGCCTCTGGTAGAGGACCCGAGTCTGAAGGAGACACCGCCCACGTGGGGCGAGAGGAACATTTTTATTTTTATTTTTTTTTATATAATTCAGCAAATTTCTTTCCAGTACTATGGAAAGCGAGCAAGAGAGTTGGGTACTGAAAGTTGATATAGGTATGGAACTGTGGCAAACATTAACAGTACTAACCAGACTGAAATCTAACATGAATTTCAATGCCACATAAGCAGCTGTTGTTGGCAGTGTGCACACGCAGCAGTGCACACAAGTAGCGGTGCAGACACCATGTCAAAGGCGAATGTGAAACATGCGGTTACAGTTCACAGGAAGTTTCAGTTATTTCCATATGCTACAGGTGTTAAATACATTTACATGTAAAGGCTGGAATATGACTGATTTAATGAAGCATTAGCACTTTGCTAATAGCACTAGCCTAGCACTGTGCTAACATCACACTTGGAAATGACAGACCCAAGAGGTAAATGTTCAGACCAGTTACTGTGAAGATACTGGACCATGACCATGTATGTGAATTCCTCAACTGGTGACATGAGATGTGGTGCTAGCTTAATAATAATAATAATAATAATAGGCTAATAATAGTAATGATGATGATGATGATGATGATAATAATAGCTAAATGGGGGGTTGCCACAACTGATCTTTCTTCTCGTTTCAACTCATTTCATCCACTTCCAAAACACAATAGTAGCAAACAGTGTCACATTTTCTACGGGCTCAGCACTAGTTTTTTTCAAATAACTGAAGAAGAAAATTTACCAAATAATGAACAACTAAATAAAAAAGAAAGGAAAACACTATTAAATAGCTAATAAAATCATTAAAATAATTATTAAAATTAAAAAAAGAAACAAAAAAAAAACTAAAACAAATGAACAACCAAAAAGAAAAAAAAAGAACAAAATAAGGCTCTATGTAGATGCTTATTTTCTCATATTAATGCTACATTTGACTAAAAAAGTCATTTTATCTTCTTCGTCTTTCTCTGCTTTGATACAATAACCTTTGAATTTGCATAATCAATAAATTAAACATAGGAAAATGCATGATTTACACTGAAACATACAAAATACAGAGGGTGATATAATAAGAATGGCGATAAATCACTTGGAAAAGAAAAATGTAGTCGACAGTTGTAGGTCTTTGAGGGTTAATAAGAAAAAAAAAAATTGCATCTGAACAGCGAGAACAGGAGAACCAACTTTCAGAGTGTCATACAGAAAAGTAAAATAGGTGAGTTGAGGTGTTCCTGAACTTTGCATTTGCCTTTGTCAGAGTTGTGGGTTGTGCGTTTTTGTGTGCATGTTGTTTGCTGCTGCTTCATCTGTCACACTTCCTGCCTTTGGACACTTCCCATCCAGAGGTCGAGCAGAGGTAAAGGCTGTACCCCCCCCCATGACACACATCTATTCTACACCCATCCTCTACCTCTTTGTCTATAATGTTGCTCTGAAATAACAATTTACTCATCCACCCCCACCCCCCATGCCCCCCACCCCTTTCCAGCCGCCTGTCATTGTATAATTATTTAGGGCTGACATGACATGCTCACCTTCCATTACCGTGACATTTTCTGTTTTGACCGGTTAAGTCCTGACAGATCAGATGATAGCATTTAGCAGTGTGACCTGTCAGACTAAACGACCCCTCAACCTGTTATTAAGCTCCAACATCTCTACCTGATCTGAGATCTGTGGCGTTTTTTTATTTTTTATTTTATATTTTTTTTTAACGAAAAAGCTTTAGTCAAGCCTCACTTGCGCACCATATCAACATCATTCGTCATTTCTGGCTTTTTTTTTTTTTTTTTTTTAATAACTCGCTCGATATTAACAAATTAAATGACTTTTTTTTTCCCTCCTCTGCAAACTTTTCTGAGAAATTATAGGTTTCTATGGTTGACAAGACAAAGCAGGACAAATAAATCAATACAAAGCAAATGAAAGCAAATTGAATCTATTAAAGCAAAATTACTGGGAGGAAAAAAAAAAAAAAGGCAGTCGAATGCAACGCAACCCACAGAGTCATGGCTGCAGACAATTAATGACAGAGGGAGCAAAAAGGTGCTGGCTCATTAAGCCTGGCCAGGGCTTTGCATGCAGACGAGGGCACCATCCGGACCCATCCGGACCAGCAGGAGCCGGTCTGCTGGGCCGAGGCGGTTCAGGTCTGTAGGGATGGGAGGGTGGGGGATTGGGGGTGGGGGGGGTGAGTTTCTACCTGCAGGGACCAGAGGCTAAACACCAGGGATGTGTTGGATTTAACGAAAAATGAGCAAAAAATACAACAGAAAAGATGAGCCTCCTCCCTCCTCCCATACCTGAGGAATGCCAAGCAGAGGGGGTGGGGTGGGGGGGTGGGCGCAGAGGACCTTCAGATCAGTGTGAGCCAGCGAGGGGGGGTCTCCCGGGCAGCGCTGAGTAATTAGCACTAATTAGTGGCAGTGATTAACCGCACTGGGGAACGTGGGGGCCGGAAGGGAGCAGATTGATAGAGCTGGCCCTCCTAACCCATAGAGGCTCCACTGCATCTTAAGCAGGGGTGGGGGTTGGTGTGAAGGGGGTGGTGGCTGGCAGCCAGATGCTACCGCGGCCATAAATAAAGGTGGGACATGCATCGAGCGTCCAACAGCAGTGAGGTGAGCGCTACTGAAGGAAAAAGTCCAAATCAAAGGCTGTTGATTCGTCAGGCCCCGAGGTTGTGTTATTCAAACTGTGGTCCTAGATCCCAGACGAGCCCTTAAGTCATTTGGCGGCTGTCCTCCGACACACTCCACAAAGCTAATTGAAAACAACATTGATCCATTTATCTGAAAAAATGTGTTGCGTTGTATGAATTTCCACCAATACCAGAATAAATTATTGGTTATTAGTTGTCTGAGCTGGTGCTAAAGGATGCCAGCGCCAGCTTCACACTGGCACTATTTACATGACATGTATTATTCCTGTTTAATTACAAATAAAGGTTAATTCCACCTTAAGATGATCATATAAACACACATTTCCAGTTGAAAATGATAATGCTGAATTAAACTTAATTCTGTTTAAAGTCACTGGTTTACTCCAAACAAAATAATTCATCTACCATTTAAACAGTTAATTCCACTTTAACATTATTCCTGTCCTTCTGCACATGCTCCTGGTCTCGTCACAATGACACACATATTTTGCATGATGACACATATTTCCTGCATATTTATTGATTCCTATGGTTTATTCAGTTTAGCTGCTGCTTCGTACTTATCACAAAAATGAATGCAAACATCACATGTAGTATATGGCCTTCCATGTTGCCAGTTGAAATGAACGCAAAACAGGAAGTGAACGTCATTATTTTCTTCCAGATGTTAAGCAGCCGTTCTGTCCAAATGGAATCTTCTGGACCCCCGGCTCTTAAACTCAATTAACTAGAGTGCAATACATCTGTTTCCAATGTTGATTTTTTTATTCAGAATTAACATGTTTATATAAAGATAAAGGAAATTGCTTTAATTCCAAATAAATAATCTGGAATTAAAAAAACATCATGTTAACATAGCCAGTCACAGAGGACGGGAAGAAAATGTGGCAGCATCATGGTTTACAGTAGATCGAAGGCCATGTTTGGTCTCAAAACTGCTCCAAATGAGATCTATCAGTTCAAGAGAGAGCCTTCGACAAAGATCAGCGATAACAGACGACGTGTGATGGAGTGTTTTCACAACAGAAATGCAAAATGTAGGAGGTATTTTGGCAAAGCTGTCTAATTTCTCATTAGCAAAACACACCTGATTAAATGTACAAGGTTACAAGGGAGATCGTGACTTGCAGCTGAATTTTAACAGCATTAGCTCTCTCTGTTATCATCACATAACTGGCTGTAATTTGTAGTAGCACACCACCCAGCTGTCGGGATCAATCACGGGATATTTTCAAGGCAGATTATATCACCGTGTTCTTAATCACACACAATTGGATCCTGATCCTCCACCGATGGTTTGACACTTACTGGAGGACAGAAACTCGAGAAACAGTCCGATAGATTTCTCTATTTACACAATCAAAACACAGCATTACACTAAAGACCCCACCACGTACACTATAGATCACCGTCCACATTCAGACCAATCTGGTTTGAAGTAAATTAACACCATAATAACCTACACTTCCAACACTGCAGGACCACAAGATTTAATAAGAGTTTTGTCCCAACCACCATCCGACTGTTAAATAAGTACTTTAA
>CM035790.1:27001245-27071245 GCA_020466265.1 Siphamia tubifer | reverse complement strand
TCATTTTGTTAGTTGTCTTTGGTCATGTTGTTGATCCATATGCTGTAGACACATCCACCCACTGCTACTGCTACTGCTACTGCCATATGTTTTTCATCCTTTTTTTTATTTTTTCCCCCCATGGGATTTGTTGACAAAAAGAAGAAATGATTGGAATTCAGACGGCTGAGTGACCTTGGCGGCGGCGGCGACTTTTGAGTGGCTGCTCCCTCTTGAGAACAAAAGCAGAGTATAGCTATACGGTACGTTGGCGTCTGCACGGGGATGTTTATGTGTGTTTGTGCTTTTGGAAACAGAAGATAGCATTTTCACAATGCCTCAGATATTGACCGGTTTCAATTTCCTCCACTGTGACAGCCCATTACATCCACAACTTTGAATAAAGAAGCCTATTGTGCTGAAGCTTTTACTGTAAACATCCACACGTCGACTTCACATCAAGTGTTCCCCCACAAACCTAAACCTGGACGTTTTAATTCAATCGTTTTAGGGCGACGTAGCGCATTATAATTAACTACAATGAAACAAAGTGGTTCCTTTAAACACGACAAAAGTGAAGTCGGCGCCGGATGGTTCAAGGCGCGTTGGAAAAAAGAGATGAAGAAAACATTGACGCTGCCGGTGACACTCATTGAATTACATGTTGACAGCACTGTGTTAGTGAAGAGATGAAAGTAAAATGAGATTTTCAAAAGTGAATATAGGGAATGATGGTATTGCTTTCTCCACATTGTCAAACTTGACAGTGCTATTACCATCACTATAACATCAGGTGCTGGCATATGGTATTCAGTTAGCAGAAATCACCTACCTCGTTTGAATATTGATTGCATTTCCTGGCAACGTGGTGACTTACAGCATGAAAATTAAAGAAAGAAAAAGGTAATAAAGCTAAAAAACCTAGAGCGGAGTTGAGGAAAACAGGCCGATTGATGACGCATGAAGTGGAATATTCATTATACCTACAGGTAGTTTTTAACCTTTATACGCACAGGTGAGGTTGTTTTCTTGCAATATAGGTAATATTATTCCAATAAGAACATAACTTTGACATCATGCCATGTAACCCTTTAACTTCAGCAGTTCCACAGTAAAAACTAAAAAATGACACAGCCAAAGTGATCAATAACAACCAACAAAAATCAATAATAAATCAACATAATGATATGTAACATACACAAAGCAAGACAAAATTCAAGAAAGATAATAAAAAAATAAAAAAAAAATGTACAGAAATAAACAAAATATGCAACAAAATTAATAAAAACGAATATTTCCAACTAACATAAAAAAATGACAAAAAAAAATAACTAAAGTTAAGTAAGAAATAATTTTAACTGGTAGTGCGATTTGGTTCCAGTAGTTTTACTCTTGTTTTTTTTTTTCTTTTTTTAAAATCAGTTCCATGAACAAAACTATACTAAATAAAACAAACAAACAAACAAAAAAAAAATAGTTGAATTTTTCTGAATATTTAAACTAAACCATGTGTCAGTGCTGACACATCACAGCTTAAAGGGTTAAATTGTTAACTTACTTTTTATATATTCTAGGACATTGTAGATTTTATATTACTATATTACTACCCCATGGTTACATAGGTTCCAGTTTCACTGGAAACTGATCTGAACCTTCGAGTCATTTTACTTTGATTTGAAATTGTTATATTGTTGTTATACATTATGTATTATATAATATGTATACATCACCCGTCAAAATATATGAAAAAATAAATTAAATGGTTGAAACCATTTTAATGAACCAAAATATAATAGAAATTATGATTTTTAACATGAAAAACTGATAAGAGTGGAATAAACACATGGCTAATTTTGAACCATTTATGGAAGCATTTAGGGACCAGACACTCATCTCTAAGGGTTAAGTCCAAATTTTCCATTGTTAGCATAGTTTCATTCACTGTCATAAATCAGTTCTGTACCTGATGAACTGGGATCTTCTGTATTTTAATGTTATGTCATTTCTATGACACATATTCTACTGAGCATTTACCTACGTCTACTGATATAAAAATATGAAATACTTGTTGATCTACAAATGCTATTAATACATGTCATCTTTTCATGATCATCAGATATGACCCATTTGGACCTTCAGAGGTTCCGCAGTTACCATGGAAACACCATCACCTTCTATAAGATTAATTCATCAGTAAAACCTAATGAAGTTTGACAAATGACAGCGGGTTGAGATGCTTGGTTTCATACATATTAAATAATAAATAAAGTTAATTAAGAAAAAATATAATAATAATAAAGAATGTGGAGCAAAACAGCAAAAAAAAAGTTATAAATAATTAAAATATGCAACAACAAAACACAACAAAAGAAAGTCTGCTATCAATTAAATAAAACAGATTAATAAAACATAATAGAGTAATATGAACAACATAACCCACAAACTAAATAAAATAAAATAAAAAATATATTAATAAGGCAACAAAATGTAGAAAATACAATAAATCAGGAATTAAATGAATGTAATTTTTTAAAATGTTTTTTTGTTTGTTTTTATGTTAAGCTACTTTTTCATCAGTTTTCTCTGTTTTGATAAAATAACATTTGAATTTACTTGGAGTTTTAATAATACATGAGCAGTGAATTAACTACATGATAAATACATGATTTCAACTGAAGAATGCAAAAAACCAGGCACAGTATTATAATAAAAACTGATTTTATATGGATTTCATTTTAACAATAGCAGTTTTATGTCTTTAAATGTTAAAACCTGACATAGTAAATATAACTTGGTCCAAAACTATATTGAAAAATCTGATGGAAAAAGTTATGTTTGAAAAGACAAAAGATGAGAATAATGTAAAAGCTACAAAAAGACAAAGATATGAGACAAAAACTAACAAGATGAAAATGACAAGATGAAGAGTTAAAAAAAAAAAACAATGACAAAAGACTCAAAGCAAAAGTAAAACACGTGTCAAGATGAAAAAATAATGTAAAGAATACTACAAACATTCAACAAAGTGATTCTAATATCACAGGGTATAGAAGAAAAAAATTACATAAAAGGTAAAACACGATGAAAACGACATAAAACACAAGATGAGAACCATGTAAAAGACAAAACAAGATGGAGCAGGACGAAACAAAACTGCCGTATCCATGGTGACTGGCAACGGAAACGTCAAAGCGTCCGCTTTACCTGAAACTTTGATGAATAAAATAACTAATTAGTGCAAAGATCCAACGCAAATGTTTCATGAACAGATGATTTATCATGTTGCTGAAACTGAAATAATAAGAAACGAGCTCTGTCATTAGTCTTTTACCTTCAGAAACATTTCAATCTCTGCTCGTTTTAAGTTTTAATACAAGTTATAATAAGTTAAGTTTTCTTTTTACTTGCTATTCCAGGCATGGTCTCATGATAAAGTGCCTTTCCCCTGGTTTTCATTTAGCGCTAGAAGATTAATCCATTTAAAGGCACATTAAGCTCATTTGCTTCCATTTATTTTCAGTGGATGATGATGCCTTTTTTAAAGGCATTCTCAAATCATTATTCTGTCATTAAGCCTCCCAGTCCCTTGTTTCTGATTTCAGATTTGCATATGAAATATCACCTTTTTCTCTTATATCTACTGCTGTAAACTTTAGTTTTTCCCTCATGCATCTTCTATAAACTTTATTATTTTCAACAAAACAGAGCAGTGTCTTATCATCTACTCAAATATTCCCAACTGTTACCAAACACACCTTCATTAACTCTAGATGATGATTTTACTGCAGTACTTATACTTAAGCACAATAACTTTAATTCTGATACTAATTATTAGCAGTATTTTTTATTACAGTACATTTTTATCATCTGTTCCCAAGTTAACTTTGTATTGTTAGAAAACTTTTTATCCAGTTTTTTACTTGTTTTTGGGGATTATTATTATTATTATTATTATTATTATTATTATTATTATTATTATTATTAGTAGTAGTAGTAGTAGTAGTAGTAGTAGTAGTCGTAGTAGGAGACACATTTTAAAAGCTAATATAGAAACACAAAAAAGTCTAATATCTCTATATATCACAAATATTAGATAAAAAAAAGAAGAAAATAAAAATAACTGCCCCTTTTTAAATGTTTCCTTCATTAGAGCTTTGATTTTATTACTTCCAATTAAATCAATGTGTTGTCAAATGCGTCTTATTATTCTTTGCTGTAATCTAATTACGAATGCCATTGTTGATTTTATTCCTAAAAAACAGTGTTGCAGACAGATCTGTACACTTACACTCATCTCATCTCTCGTCATCTTAACCCGCTTTATCCTCACTCGGGTCACTGGGGGCCTAATCCAGCTACAATGGGTGAAGGCGAGGTACATCTAATTTAGATGAACCAATTAACCTATAAATGCATGTGTTTGGACTCCATATTTACACTCACTAGTTATTTTATACAGTGCATTTTGCCTTTTTCAGGGTAAATCATGTGTTACCTACATTTAATTCACTGAACAAGTAGGCGTTCATTAAAGCCCCAAAGTAAATTCAAAAGTTCTTATATCCTCTTGAGACCCAGTTTTTGTTTTTGTCCTCTGTAGGGGACGAGAGTTTCACAGCTTTTTCTTAAAAACAAACACACACACACAGACACACAAAACTGTCTATGGCAAAGGGCATTTCATACATAAACAAATTAATGTATTTGAAAAAGCTGTTTCTAATCAGGACAATTATTTTATGTAAATAAGTCCAAACTTTTACTTTCCTATCTAAACAGAGAAAACTGAAGAAATAGTGACTTTTTTGTGGCAAAATAAAACAAGTATCCCCATCACTGATAAGTCAACATACTCCAAATAACTACATTTCATAAAAACATATATTTCTTTAGTAAATCTCAAAACACCTCAGGAAAAACAGAAAAAACCCCACTTATTGTTCATTACTAAAACATTAACCAATAGAAATGATTCTCATTTAGCCAATAATCACCACTTATAATATCCTCTGTATTTTATATTTTTCAGTCTATAATATGTATTTAATTCACTGAACATGCAGAAGTTTGTACGTCATTATATTATGACTTTTAAGTGACTTTTTTTTTTTTTTTTTTTAAAGGAAACTATATCATTAAGGGAACATAAAACCAGCGTCTCTGGCAGATACTGTCATTTGTCAGATCCATGTGTTGGGTCCTGATGTACCCGATGCCTGGACTAGTCACAAGCTGTAGAATCTGACAAACATCAACCCACTCAGCCAACGAATGTACAGCAAAAAAAAAAAAAAAAAAAAAAAAAAAACCCACACAAAAAAAAAAAAAAAAAACCCACGGAGGCTGCCCTGTCATCTCCTGCACAAATCAGCATCCTGAGCATCTCTGGTGCTGTGTTCATCACTCCAGAAAACAGGAGGCAGGAAAAGCTGAAAGACAGTCAATGTGTGTAATTCCACTTCATCAGCCATGCACTCCATGTTCTCTGCACTAGCCTGGCATGTCCCCCCCCCCCCCCCACCCCTCCACATCTGAGCCTTCATTTATCCTTTTATTTCTACTCTTTTTTTTTTATTGGTTATTCCACTCGGTCGCTTCTTTCCACCAAATGTCAAAGACGCCGCTGCTTTATACGACAAATTATCAGGAAATATTTTAATCATCTGTTGTTTTAGAGACAGTCCCGGGAAAAAGGTCAAACTCTCACCCGCTGCAGACTCACACTTTTAATGTTTATTAAAGGAAATGAAAAGTATCACAGACGCCAAGTGTTAACCCTTTATCAGACGACTGACTATTGTTCAACACGCATTACGAGTCAGTGACAGCAGGGGGTTGGGTCACAGAGGCGAGGGTCTAAGCAGGGACACCTCCTCTAGCTCCTCCAGGGGGATTCCAGGGCATTCCCAGACCAGCCCACAGGCATAAGTCACTTTTCTATTGGATATATGTGACCAACATTTACTAAATGTCAAAAAAACACAAGTGTATAAATGTGACCTGCTCTGTCTCCTCAACACCCTCATCATACCCACCTGGCCTACACCTATACGGGTGTGAGACATCTTTAATCAGTGGTTATTACTACGCCAAGGAATGACGGCGAGTAATAAGCAAGGGATAATGTATTGCCCATGTGTTACTATCAAAAAAATATTTCCAGACGGGGCCGAATAACACCCCGATACCGAAGTTTATTCTACAGGTTATAGTTTATTATTCTATGTTCCTCTGGAATGTTGCGACAGGTCCCATTCATTTTGAATTGACAATGCCAGCGTTCTGAGAATGCCAGCGTTAACAATGAGTTACTGTGTATAAAATGTGTTTGATTGTTTTGTGGTTATAGAAAGGAAATTTGGGAAAAATAGAAAAAAGTCACAATTGACATAAAAAGTCAAAATTATAAGATGAAAAATGCTAAATATGAGATATGAAAAGAAATTTCTTTCAGAGAAAAAAAGCAAAAATATGAGATAAAAAGCTAGACTCAAGGTATAAAAAAAAGTCACAAATCTGAGATAAAAAGTCAAAATTGTTATAGAAAAAAAAATATTATTTCTCACCTCCACTGAGTTTCCTTCTGAAGTGACTTATTTTTCATACTGTCACATGTGTTATAGTTGAAAAAGCCATGAGTCTATTCTGAAAGTGTCAGGAGAATAAAGAACAGATATTTATGAACAAATACAGGGAGGACAAGTAAAAAGTTGCCAGAAAACTGTACTGAAGTGAAGCAAAGACACCTAAAAAAATCTATTTAAGTTCAGTAATAAAGTACTTTTCCTTTGTTACTTCCCACTTCTAGTCCAGAATGTACCCCACTTTCACCCATATGTAATTGGGATAAGCTCGAAGTCAACCCTGTGACGCTAGTGAGGATAAAGTGAGTTCAGAAAATGAATGAATGAATCTGTTATTATGCACAAGTTATATTTGCACAATTTGAGGGTAAATGGAAAAGTGACTATATATAGTCTCTCCTGCATGTCCTAGGTTTTGTCCTAGGTCTTCCCCGAGGCGTCCTCCCAGTGAGACATGCCCGGAACACCTCCAAGAGGCATCAGAAACAGATGCCCATGTCACCTCAGCTGGCCTCTTTCTACTCTGAGCTCCTCCCTGGTGACTGAGTGCTTCACCCTGTCCCTAAGGGTGGGCCCAGCAGCCACCCTACGGAAGAAACTCATTTTGACCGCTCGTATCCTGGATCTTTCAGTCAGTACAGTACATGTACAGGCACTAAATTATGACACGCATTACATAAAGTTCAAATTATTGCCTTACTTTGACTAAAATTTAAGTTTTAAAAGTCATATAAAAAACTTAAATGGAGTATAATCGAATCAAACTGGAGACTGACCTGGACACGCCCCCTTCCAGAAGTGACCAGAGACAAGGTATAGCGAATGCAGAAACATAAGCATATTTGTGTGTGTGTGTGTGTGTGTGTGTGTGTGTGAATTTATTTATTTTACATTTAATATTCATTTTATATTTTGTCCATTTAAAAAAAAAAATTTTATGAATACTTTCAATTCAATTCAATTGTACTTATAAAGCGCCAAATCACAGGGCTTTACAAAAACACAATCAACAATAGAAATGGATAAAACATGACAGTAGCTGCGTTTCCATTATCCTTGGAAATTCGCAAAATGTAAATATCGTTATAAAAAATGGGTAATGGAAATACCTGAAATTCGAAAAAACACTCAAATATCGCTAAAACGTTTTCATGCCTTCATGAGGTGGATTTTCAGACGTTTCGATATTCTAATATATCGCAAAAGTGCAATGGAAACACTTTTTCTGCAATACATGCCATAGGATGTGACTACATAGTCACATGATCACTTCTCTTGCAGTGAAAATGAAAGCCGCAGTCACGATATCGATATTGTTTTGCCAAAAACTGTAATGGAAACGCAACTAGTGTGTGTTTGTCACTGTGCATTTTATTTCAGCGTTCACGGTGGTCTTAGGCGTTTCCTGTAATAAAACGTTTGAGCATGGCACTTTGAACAACCAGTGAAGAAAAAGTTGGGAGCACCTACATATGACAACATATACGTTATAGGTAATAAATCAGAGTGACCAGGACATATGAAATGTACTGATCTGTTGCATCATTTTCATCCATATCTCCTCTGGGTGTGTTTGTCCTCTCTGCTTCAAATCTACTGCTTTTGTTTGGGTATTGTTCTTCTTCTGTAGCGCTAACCGGAAGCATGATAATGTGAAATAATATGTAGTGCCACCTTGTGTCTCTCTCAATAATTTCTCCAGTTCATGTAAACGTTGACTTCTGTGAAACTACCGTTAAGTCCTTAATCGGAGTAAAGCAATAATTCAAATTTCTAAGTACATGTCAACGCACTTAGTCGTGACCCAAAGTTCATGACCACAGGTAGATTGTAGATTGACCAGTAACGCTTGAGTAAATATTCAGTAGATTAAACAACAGTGAACGCAGTGGATAGCTGCATTTTTATGGTGGTAACATGTTTAACCTTTTGGTGTCTGTAGTAACATCAGTGCGGCTTCATCTCACACTAATCACTTATGTTTTGCCATTCAACCGCCCATTGTGTGTGAGCTGCCAACATCTCATCCACTCCATGGTTATTTAATACCTGCCATTATTGGTTTTGAGCATGTGGATGTCTTCCATCAAGGTGCAATAATTAAACGGGGAGTGGACGTGATGAGGATTTACACTGATAGCGGACAAATGTAAATCACACGTGGTCGATTCAAAGTCAAAGCTGATATTTGTCTTCGCTCAAATGTACTCGATATTACAAATATTGGGTTAATGTCGCTGACGAAAGTAGTTCACACGTGTTATTTGGTGTTCAGCACTGGCTCAACAAACAACCTGTTGACGTTATAAGAAATACTCCTGTTCAGTAACAAAGGCCATTGTCAACCTTTGACCTTTCTTCTTCTGTCTTTTATATTATATTTACATAACAGTCATTCTCTCTCTTTTTTTTGCATTACTTTCATCCTCTTTCATTTTGATGTCTTTTAGTTTTTTTTGGATGTTCCTCTTGTTTTTTTGGGGGGTTTTTTTGTTCCTTTGTGTCTTTAAAAAAAAAAGAAGAAGATATTTTTCATATTTCTGGCCTATTCCCACACCAGACCTCTCTGTGTCTGCGTGGGTTTTCTCCAGTTTCCTCCCACCATCCAAACACATGCACTGATGGGTTAATTAGTTAATCTAAATTGTCCATAGGTGTGAATGTGAGAGTGATTGTTTGTCTATATATGTTCAGCCCTGAGATGAACTGGAGACTCATACAGGGTGTACCCCGCCTTAACCCATTGTAGCTGGATTAGGCCCCCAGTGACCCCCATGACCCTAGTGAGGATAAAGTGGGTTCAGATGATGAGATGAGACTTTCTGGCCTGGCCAATATTGTTTCATGATGTTTGTTTTCCCCTTTTATCTTGTGTCACCATTCACCATCCATTGTGATTTTTGATCCAATATCTATCTATCTTGTTCATTGTTGTGTAATTTGTTGATTAAACCCCATGTATTTACCATATATTACATTAAGAATTACATCTTAAGTCTGTCCGTCCATCCATCCATCCATCCATCCATCCATCCATCCATCCATCCATCCATCCATCCATCCATCCATAGCTCGATGGTGGATGTTTACATTTTTAAGGAGTCAAGTCAGATTTTTCCATCCTATTTTTCATCTAGTTTGAATTTAAAACACCAGATCATTTAACAGTAGTTGTAAGTTCCGCTCTATCGTCTTGTCGACGTAACTCACTGTCGGAGTCTCAGGACTTAATGACGAGTGCGACAGTTCCCTGTCCCTCTCGGGGCCCTCCTTAATGTGTCCAATACTATGTCTGGTGCCACACCTTATATATCTCCATTGTCAATTAAACATGGCCTGGAATGGGAAATTAACATAGGGCACATCATAAAAACCTGATAACAGAGCTAATACAATTACATTAGAGTGATTAAAAAAGGTTAAATAGGTGATCTATTACATTGATCTTAAATGCATTCAGACTTAATTTAATTTAACAGTGCTATAATGCTGGAGTTAAAATATGTCCTATTAGTGTTTGGAGCCTGCATGTATAACGATTAATTATTGAATAATTGTTCATGCATTTCAACAGTGGCAGCAGCTGAAGGGTGATTTATTTTCTTCAGTGGCTGTACAGAGATAGGGCTTAATTACAGTGGATAGCCTTATCTCCCCTCTCTAATCCGCTCTTTGGAGTCTCCGGCGTTCACGCCATCTACTCGTCGATATCATCAGCCTGCTGCCAGAGCCAGACACAGAAAGTGATCCCCAATTTCTCCGTCACATTAAGGCTTATTCATGAAGTCGCGGCTGTGGACTTCACTTAAGAACTCAAGAGTGGGGTGGGCCGAGGTCAGCCCTGGACGCTGCCACCACCGCCACTGCAGAAATATGTGGTCAAAAAAAGACCAGATATGTAGTGAGCATTGAAACAGTGTTATCTTCTGCCAAAAATGCCAAAAATGACAGTTAATGATAGATCTGGCTGAAAAAGTCAAAGTATTTGTGATTTTGTCTTCATAAATGAGTTGTGTTAACCCTTTAACCCCTGGTACGTCAGCGCTGATGCGTTCTGAATGGATGCTTTAGTTTAAAAATTCAGAAAAATTCAAAGTTTTTTTGTGTTATTTTACTGAGTATTTTGTTCATGCAACTGATGTACAGGTGTCAAAAAGCAACTGATTTAGAAAAAGAAAAAAAAACCCAAACAAAAACTACTGGAACCAAATTACAACACTAATCATTTAACTTTTTTTTTTTTTTTTTACTTTTTAACTTCATTTTTTACATGTTATTTGTTATGTTGTGAATATTTATTAGTTTCTGTTGTTGTTACTTATTTTTGTTTATTTTTAAAAAAATTTTTATTTTATTTTATCTTTTAGTGTTTTGCTTTCCGGAAGATAACATTACAACAAATGGTGAGAAATCATTTAAGAAGTTCAGTGTCTTGCCCAAGGACACTTCAATGTGTGACCAGCCAGAGCTTGGATGCTAACCACCAACCCTCCGGTCACTGAATGATCTGCTCTACCAACTGAGCCACAGCCATATATGTATGTATATATGTATGTATGTACTGTATGTACTGTATGTACTGTATGTATGTATGTATGTATGTATGTATGTACTGTATGTACTGTATGTATGCATGTATGTATGTATATATGTATGTATGTATGTATGTACTGTATGTACTGTATGTATGTATGTATGTATGTACTGTATGTATGTATGTATGTATGTACTGTATGTATGTATGTATGTACTGTATGTATGTACTGTATGTATGTATGTATGTACTGTATGTATGTATGTATGTATGTACTGTATGTATGTATGTATGTACTGTATGTATGTACTGTATGTATGTATGTATGTACTGTATGTATGTACTGTATGTATGTACTGTATGTATGTATGTATGTATTTATGTATGTATGTACTGTATGTATGCATGTATGTATGTATATATGTATGTATGTATGTATGTATGTATGTATATATGTATGTATGTACTGTATGTACTATATGTATGTATGTATGTATGTACTGTATGTATGTATGTATGTATGTATGTATGTATGTATGTATGTATGTATGTATGTATGTATGTATATATGTATGTATGTACTGTATGTACTATATGTATGTATGTATGTACTGTATGTATGTATGTATGTATGTATGTGTATATGTATATGTGCATATATGTAAGTATACATGTATATTATATTTTTATTTGTCTCCCTCTTCACACCTTCCTCCAGTTCATTAAAGTGATTGCGTGCAGGTGTGTAACTGACTGGTGAAAAAAAAAGCCCTGATGGAGACCAGAGGTCACACTGCGTTGGCTGTATTTTAAGGCATTGCCATGGAGAAGTAAAGGCATTTTATTTTATTTTTTTCTTGACTGTAAATAGTAAGACACAAAACTGAAGTTTCCAAAGAGCACATACATTTAAATAATAATAATAATTATTATTATTTTTTAAATGAATTAAATGAATTTAAATTTAAATTGCTTCTCCTCAAGAAGACCCAACAGCACTTCTACTTGGTTG
This sequence comes from Siphamia tubifer, assembly GCA_020466265.1. Classification (NCBI taxonomy): domain Eukaryota; kingdom Metazoa; phylum Chordata; class Actinopteri; order Kurtiformes; family Apogonidae; genus Siphamia; species Siphamia tubifer. The sequence continues at coordinate 27,059,136 of CM035790.1, read as the reverse complement.
ATTTAATGTTGTTTCAGTTTTGTTTCAAGTTAAGGTAAGTGATGTTTATGGACTGTACTTCCAACTATATACATTTGTCTCATTATTGTTTTGCGTTTTTGTTTCTGTGTTGCTTTATCTGCATGAATCACATTATTGATCAATGTAAACAATATAGTTTACTGTTTGTTCACATTGGTTTAGATCATAAAGTACCAAAAAGGTCCATTAAATAAACATCAATACAGTAGAACCTTAAGTATGAGTTTAATTTGTTCCATGGTCATTTTCAAATTACTTGTTTTGCAACTTAATTCTCCCTATTGAAATATAACAACAACAAAACAAAAAAACACCCAACAGGCTTTTTAAGGTATTTTAAAACAGAAAAGTGTCATTAAAAAGAAAATAATTAAATACTTTAAAAAATGCAAAAGGAATATACTGGCTTTGTTTACTTATTTGCCTTAAAGATGACAAGATCTGTGCACGAGGAACACTAAGTGATAAAGTTAAGCATTCTCTACTAATTAATATACATACAACTGAAGTTTTGTTATGAAGCATTAGTTTGAATTGTTCATGTTTATGTGAGATTAATGTTAATGTGTATAAGTAGGAAGACAAAAGACACACAAACAGAAATGAAATAATGCTTGAATAAAATACAGAAGTTATGATTATTAAGCATTCATTACAGAAAAATCCTTAGATTAATCATTTAAAAAGCAGGTTGATTAATTGACCAACTGAAATAAAATTAAATGTATGAAATAACACAACCTCACTTGGAGTCTTAATTACTTCTTTCTGTTTTTCTTCTTCTACATGTAAACATTAATTCCCTTTCTGATGTAAAATACCTTTGCTTCTAATATTGCAAAAGACAAATGACTCTAATTAGCCACAGACCTTTTTTCCCATTACATTCTAGACATTTGTGGCTCAGAAAAGCACAGACGTCGATTACAATTTCAGTGTTTCCCTACGGGGACCGATAAAGGAAATCTAATCTAATCTAAATGAAATAAGCAGTACTATAGAGCATCATCACGTACTGGGTCTGGCTGATATTTTAGGATTCAGCAACAAGTTTGGATACCAAATGTTCTCATTTTACAAAAAAGCCTTCTGTTAAAATAACATCCATTATCAAAGCAGTGAACAGCTCTTACAAAAAAAGAGGATACACTATTTTTCTTACATTTCTGCCCAAAAAGACATTGATGTAGTCAAATATTTGCTACCTATTACATATAAAAGTACAAGTAATACGCCTCCTCTTAAAATATGAATAATACTGACGTCCAAGTAAAATGCTTCCACAATGATAGTAGCTAAAGTTCACCAAATTTGAGTCGTTAAAGAATAATTAAGTCAAAAGTGCTCATTGGTTGTAGTTTCTAAGTATCAGTCTTGAGCCAAAATATGAAATTCTGAAAATTAATGAGAGATTTACCTCAAATCACTGTCTGCACATTACAATGCATTCATTTTTCATGTTCTTTCTAGTGGAACATTTGTAAATCAACATATATGTGTAATAACACACCGTCATACAATATATACTGAAATCTAGAGCTAACTAGCGTCTTTTTTGTAATTTGTTCTTTCATTTATCTTATTAAATTCTATAAGATTTAGCATGTTTAATGTCTGAAGTAGATATCTTCTGAGAAATAGTGTAATTATTGTATGTTTAGACTTCAAATTCCCACTTTATTCTGCAGCTGCATTTACATATGCAAGTGCACCCCCTGGTTTTCCTTTTCTTTTTCTGCTTTATGGCAGGCTGGTTAGAGCTCTTCCAGGTCTGTATTAGGCATTCAGAAGTAAAAGGATATTAGACATGAATAAAACAGAAGTTCTCTTTGAAATGATTTGACATTTCCATATCAACTGGAATGAAAACATTGTGGTGGCCTTGATCTGTTTATGTGAAACTGAGCCAAGCAGTGAGATACTGTGATGTTTGATGTGGAGCTAAGGGTTGAAGTCGGTCGGCCAGCTGGTGGTTAGATGGTCAAACGTCTGAGAAAAAAAAAAAAAAAAAAACCCTAAATGTTGCGGTCAATAACAAGCTGAGACATCTGAAGCAACGCACATGGGTGAACGAGATTCCAGCAGAGGGAATGTAAAGCCTCAGCAGATGTATTCCCATACATTCACTTTCTGAACATCATTTAACAAATCACAGCTTCAGTAACACAGCTCCAATGGCGCTGCATCTCACCGACACGTTCAATCAAGAATCAATAAGATAAATTTGTGGGGTTGGCAGGTTCTGCCGCTATGTTAGAGTCCTGTGGTCTTGATGCAGAAGATCAATCCTCCAGCAGAAGTGGGTGGTGCTTTCACATGAGCAGAACTCAACAAATAAGTGTTGCTAGGCAGAACAAAGGCCACCCTTTGAATGAATTGTAGTTAAGTGTGAAACTGATCCAGCTGCTGTCATCATGTATATAAGTGTGCTGATGTCGGCATATCAATCTCCTCAATGTGCCAAGTTTGAAGTAAATTGAAACAAAATTGATGGTTTTAAATATATTTGGAATTTTGTCCATTATAAGTAAATAGGAGAAGATTTTAGAAATGTGTATACATATTTAATTTGACCTACTGTTGCCAAAATGTAATCAGATCTATTCTATTCTATTCTATTCTATTCTATTCTATTCTATTCTATTCTATTCCATTCTACAAACCCAGTTTAACATACTGTATAGGTTTGCTGCAAAAGTGTTAGCAAACAAAAACACAAAAAAACCCCAAACTGAAACAATACCCCTTGCCTCAGGGTGTAGGGTAATTAAATGAAAATTAATATATTACTTCCCATCAGTGCTCAAAAGTTTCTATATTGATATATGTAATCACATCCATCCTGTAAGCCATGTATTTATATATTTTTTTTTAATTGTAAAAAAAAATCTAAATTGTTCAGAATTGTGAACAACCTTTGTTGAAACCTTGTAGAATTGTTGACTATAGGCGTTGGTGACTTTGGTTTGACCATTCAAGGTCACTCAAGGTCAAAGGTCATGACTTCCATATATATGACATATATGACTTCCTATTAGTGCTCAATAGTAGCTACTGTACATTGATATTTTAAACTATTTCCATGATATAATCCATTAAAATATGGTCTATTCTAAGTAAAGGCACATGCTTAATAATTTAAAAAATCATCTAAAATTCTAAATTTGTCAGAACTGTGATCGACTTTGTCTTGAGGAAGCTACGATGAAGACAATGATGACAAAGTTTCACAATAGCTTATGGCCTTTCAGCTGGTGAACTACAGTAAAACATATATTTAATACATACATAAACATACAGGAACCACTTAGGTCAGGGGTCTCAAACATGTGGCCTGGGGGTCAGATGTGGCCTGCGGGATGAAGACCATAATAACCTATTATACAGCATGACTATATATTTTATTCTCAGTTTTTTCTTTGCCTATAAATGATGACAACTTAAAATGTTTGTCATTGTTTGAGTGAAAAAAAAAATTACATTATCCTATCCTATAGCAATACAATGTGAATAATCTGAACAAAATGACACCAAAGTTTAACCATTTTCTGCTTCTGTTACTAAGGTTTAGTGTCTTTGTAGAAGTCATCCATAAAACACATGGACAGAATATTGTTAAAATTGCCCTTATTTTCATTATGAAAATAAACTTTTTTGCATTTGGATAATTTATAAAAGTATTTTCATATTTTTTATTTTGTTTTTTTTATTGCACTAAAACAGCGACACAAATTTGGAGTTGTCATTATTTATAGGTTATTATGTTTTTATTTTACTGGTCCCGCCCATTGGAGATTAAATCAGGCTGAATGTGGCCCCTGAAGAGAATGGGTTGGAGACCCCTAATTTAGAGTGTGTGCAGTCTGATAAAATATGTTAAAGGTATCTGATACTCCATTCTTTACCTAATATTGTTTTAATTCAGCAAGACATGTACATAAAAGGTCTACGTACGCTGACAAACAAGTGCATAAGTGTTCATTCTCTTTCTCTCTGTGCAGATGATTTGTTGACCATGAAAGTTTGCCCTCCTTGATTTAGATACAATTATTGTCCAGCAATTTTGGATCAAATATGGATCAAGAATCATGTTGGGGTCATGGTCTGAGTCTGTGCTGAATTTTGATGGTGAACTGGCTGATCCCAAATTCCACTTTTAATCACACTGCATTTGCTTCAAAATGATTCTAAATGATTGTAACAGTTTCATTGGTGGGTACAATAACAACGCTGCTCCCTCAAGGCTACAAACTGAAGTTTAAAACATGACTGAAATTAATTTCCTTCAGTCAAATTTGGCTTTGAAAGTGAAATTATTATTACAGATATTCAAGATTTTAAAGCAATGATTAATCTTGTATCATCCATTTAATGTCATCTGAAATAGCAATTAAAGGTGTTCCCTGTGGTACTGATGGTCCTAGCCCTAACCAGAAGGGGTCAGTCTGGTACCAGAACACACTTACAGTAGAACCAAACCCAATGGATCAACCCCATGTTTCCACAGAGTGTATCAGTCACTGAATAAAGTATGAAGCTCATTACTTACACGCATCTATATTATGGAATCATCAAGTATTTTTTCAAACTAAAACTCAGATGTTTATTTTAACAGTCGCTCAAAATAACTATGTCTTATAATGTCCATGTGCTGCATCAGCTGATAGTTTACATTATAGCTATGTTAGCTTAGCTCTGTTAGCTCATTATAATTAGAAAAATATAATAAATATAATATTCAGAACTGACATAATTTAGTCTGAACCATGGATCTCCAAATAACTATAAATAATAACATCCTGACCCACACCCTCTATCATCAGATCAGTGAATATGGTGGATGCTTTTTCTGAAACAAGTCACTTTATCTCCTGCAATTTCTTTCTCCTCTATCCAAATGAGTGAATGAATGATAACAGTCTCTCCATTTCATCATTCGTAGATATCACAGAGATGCCTTTTCAATGGGTTCGCTGCTTTTAATGCATCCTTCTGCTTTAATATGGTACCAATGGTAGACGGTACTCAACCGCGTGCTACTTTCATAACAAATATATACTGTAACTACAAAAGCAGACCTCCGCCAAGGTAGACCCCCCACCCCCCCAACCCTGATCACCCCCAAAATGAAATCAGTTCTTCCTGTTCACATTTCCAACATATCCTGAAAATGTCATCAAAATCCGTGCATAAGTTTTCGAGTTATCTTGAACACAGACAAACAGAGGTAATAAAGTTTCAGTGAGCACACTCGGAAAAACTCACCAAACAGCAGTAACTATGTGATGAATAAGGGTCAAATGATGAAAAGCATCATGGGTAGCTCCCTCATAGCCAATGGGATGCTATGTACAATACTGTATGTATAGTAATGTACATACAGGACTGTATTTATGTCTCAGGGTTTTCAGTTTCCTTTTGTAAATAGAATTTTTTTTCATATTCAGAGACGAAAAATTGAGGTAAAGGTTTTTCGTTACTTGGATTGGTTAGCTGGGTCTTTTGTAAGTAGAAGTACCACTGTGTGTATATATATATATATATATATATATATATATATATATATATATATATATATATATATATATATATATATATATATATATATATTTCTAGTCATCTTTGCAACAGCTGCTGTTGTATTTTACAGTTTGATCAGATGAACCAAACATGGACTTGTAGAATCGGGGCAGCTGTCTCATGTCACCACTCTGTCAACAGACTTTGACCTTACAATCCACCAAATCTGGGTGGGTTTCAGAGCTAATGCTGTCACTGGAGGGCTGAATCAAATAGGAGTCTAGGTCTTTACTTCTCTTAGCTCCAAAAGTTCTATATCAGATTTTTAACTCCCTCTGTTTAATGAACAGACATGCACATATTTAATGGGAAACATTATCTTGATTAGCTTCTATTAGTAATGTTAAAGTACTACAATGCACCCTTTTACAAATGCAATACAAAACCCTTAACAACCATGACAACATAAAATTACCCTACGTTTCAATACATAGATACTACTTTTCCATTGGACATCTTTGTAAAATAACCCCCCCCCCCCCCCCGCAGAAGTATATAATGTTGTTTTTTTCATTACATCTCAAATGCAGTGATTTGTTTATTCATGATGACGCGATGACACATTCTATAAACAAGGCAATGAACTTAAGTGTTGTGTTGATTTATTCATTATTATAATATATTACCTCTGTATCTTGGATTAAATTAAAAACATTATTTGGTTTCCTGGTGTGTCCACACATACCACATCATGTTAATTTTAAAACTCTTCTTCTTTCCTTGTAATGCCAGTTAACATCGTTTTTTTTTTGTTTTGTTTTGTTTGTTTTAATTCATGTGATTGTAGTTGTGGAAAAAAATCTTTCTATTGCAGTTCTATGTGATGTGCCAAAAACAAAACACCTCGTGCCAGCAAAAAAAAAAAAAAAAATTAAATAAAATAAAATCGAAAAACAACAGTTTTATCAAAATAGATGTTTTTCCACTTGGTAAATTTTATTTTTTAAAGTTATATTTGTGCAATATGAGGGTCAACGGAAAAGTGACTACTGCTTAACAGAGCTTTTATCATGTAAAGACCTTTGTATTTAGGTCATACTGAAAAAGGAAGCGGCACCCCTGCAGCGACTGAAAGTGGACTATAACAGAAATGATCATTAACATTTATTTATTTATTTAAAACACGCAAAGAACAAAACTAGACAAAACAAGAGAAAAGCAAAATAACATTCAAATGAACAGAATCTATCCTCAGTCATGTAAAAATCAGAATGTTGCATGATCGATATAATTGTAAATAAACTGTAAGTAGATAGATTATATTTATAGAACAATGTATTAACCTTGTACAAGGGAACGTCATGCTTCATTTGTATGTGGAATTCATATAACAGAGAGGACGTGATTTTACTTACAAGACACCCCCACCCCCCCCATCCCCTTTCTGTATTTTAGTGTCTACATGTACCTTTTAGATTAAGATAAGATGAATTTTATTGATCCCACAATGGTGAAAGTCATGAGTTAAGGCACATGCAGGGAAAATAAACTGTGCATTCAGCATAGATGGTGCACAAAACAATATAATACTACTACTACTACTACTACTACTAATAATAATAATAATAATAATAATAATAGTAATAACTTAAACTATGTACATATTTGCAGATAAAGTAATTAATCTTCAACACCTTCAAACCCATGCCCTTCAGATGCAACTGCAGAGTAAAAGACATTACTTAAACCAAACAATCCCTATGTTCCACCAAAACACCTTTTCCTTGGACACTTTTTTTTTAGCAGACACCATCAATTTCTTTTGAAAACTGTGAAAAAAAAGGTGGAATTTGATGATCAACCTGGCAAAAGAACTCAAAGACCCTTTACCTCCTTCTCATTTAACACTTTTCTACAGCATAAGACCAGTGATAACATGTGGAGATACATGTGGATATGTGAGAAGTAAAGATAATTTCACCAACTGATTGTGAAAAGAATATTTTGTGTTTTTTTTTTTTTAAAGTCTTCAAATCTTCATAACCAGCCCTGCAAATTGGCAGAGATGTAAGAAAATAATGTATAATGGTTCGATAACTCCTAATTTAGTGATTGTTTGCCTGGAGGCTTTAGTAATGTCAACCTATTTCAAGATATGCATGACTCCTCTTACCATTCGTTTTCCAAAAAATGATGATTATTTGCATGACCCGGCTGCCTTCTTGTAAATTTTTCCAGAACGATGCAACTTGGAAGTCATACTTTTTGATGCTGCACAGTTCCATTCTCCACAGAAAAACAGCAGCTCTCTTGTTTTTCAAAGATTCCCTGGTTTATTCTTTGAAAATTTAATGCATCCCTCAAACCAATAAAAACAACAGAGGCACTAACCAGAGCTAGCATCCATGCATCTCGTTTTATTTTATTTATGCTCCTCATGTTTGACAGAAAAGGGCGCAGAGCAGCCGTATGGAGGTTAAAATCTCTAAAAGGTCAGAGCTACTGTAAAGTCAGAGTGATTCATAAGAAAGAACAATTCTATTTCACCATCTAGGGCCTTGATTACATTCTGTAACCATCCAAACGCTGTTCTAAAACTTCTTTTTTTTTTTTTTTTTTTTTTTACTTCTCTTTTCACCTTCTTTCCACCTTACCCCGAGGCGGTTGCTGAGTTCGGTGGAAAAAGGGACAGAGACGCATTTTGCCAGGAGCATGGAATCACTAGATTTAAGTCGGTGGCTGCTTGACTCCTCTGGAGAATGACAACCACGAGGAAACAAAGACGACGTGATGGTTTGACTGACAGCCTTTTATGTCTGTTCACTACAAGGTCAGATGTAACCTAAATAGAAAAGAAGACGCTACTGATCCTTGGTGCCTTTAAGAACGCCCTTCGTGTGGGATTCAACGCTGTGTGTTTTGGCAAAATGAGGATTATTAATTATTAGCGACAGTAAAAAGGAGACGCCAGAGTGGAATAATCTAAATATAATTGCGTGAATGTTGGCATGTCAACTTCAACCTTGTCTCATAAATGCCATAAGGAAGAAATGTTCTCCGAGGTTAATTTCATTATATTATCAAGAGAATTAAGGCAATTACCAACAAATGACAAAAAGGGCTATTCGGAACCAATTGTGAGGATAACTGACCGTGCTATGTCCTCGCAGCAGGTGGTTATTCATAATACAGCAGGTGATTCATATGAATTATTTCCTACCTGTCATTCACTTTGCTCTGCTGCCTCAGTGTGTCCTAGTAATTGTAGTCCTGTAGATTTCACTTTGGCACCAACGGCGGGAGTCTTGGCTGACCTTCCTGGACTCTTCCTTCAAGCAATTATCTGTAGAGGATTCAGAAAAAGACAGAGCGAGAAAGTGTAAATATTCTGTAGAGGGAATCCCGAAATGGGTGTACAAAGGAGGTAAAAGAAAGTTAATATTGGATGTCATTGGCTAGCTTGGATCCCTAACCTTTTAATAGACTTGGACCTGAATGCATCTCCTTTACTCTATGGCATTAAGTGCAAAGGTCTGGCCAATTACATAATGAGCCAAAAATGTTTAAACAATATATCTTATACGGCTACAAACTGTAGCGCTTCTACAGATGAGATGATGAAGAAGGCTACACTGACAGCGTCTTCATTTTAGAACGTGATTTATCAACAAAAAACATCGGCATCATACAGGTGCTGTGGTCTGCCTGATAAACTTCTGCCAATATGAAGCTCCTCCAACAACAGCAAAAAGACACAGGTTTGATTCCCGTCCTTTCTGTGTGGACTTTGCATGTTTCTCTCCCTGTATCTGGATGGGTTTCCTCCGGTTTCCCCCTTTTCTCTCTCTCTCTCTCTCTCTCTCTCTCTCTCTCTCTCTCTGTCTCTCTGTCTCTCTGTTCCTCTGTCTCTCTGTCCCTCTGTCCCTCTCTCTCTGTCTCTCTCTGTCTCTCTGTCCCTCTGTCTCTTTGTCCCTCTGTCTCTCTCTGTCTCTCTCTCCCTCTGTCTCTCTCTCTCTCTCTCTGTCTCTCTCTGTCTCTCTCTCTCTGTCTCTCTGTCCCTCTGTCTCTCTCTCTCTCTCTGTCTCTCTGTCCCTCTGTCTCTCTCTTCCTCTCGCATCACTAGTCACCTCTCTTGTCAGTATCTGCGTGGGGAGTCATGGACGACAGGATTTGCGGTGACTCGCCCGTGCTGACCTGTGACCCTGGACCTACTCCCTGGTGGATGAACCTGCCCCCACCCCCCCCCCCCCTTCATTTACAAATGGACCTTCATCTATAGTCTGTCTGTCCATGGGAGTGGATCTCTCCTTCAGTGTAGTTCTCCTCAAGATTTCCTTTTTTTTCTTGCTAAGAAGAAGGGTCCAAGGAGAGGGGATGCTTGGGACTTTTCATATATTTCTGTAGTCGATTGTGTTTCTGTAAAGCCCTGTGAAGCGACTCTGTTGTGTTTTGGGGCTTTATAAATAAAATTGAATTGAATTAAAAATAAATGCATATTTATGGATGAAACTGTGGATCTGTGGTTGATTAACAACCAGTTGGTTTTATTTTGAAGGAGCATTATATCCAAACACAGATGTCACTGACCAGCATTGACTGTGTGTGTTTTAGCCAAAAATAAAGCCCTAAAAGTTAAAAGGTATGTAGAAAAAAATACACATTTATATTCTCTTCTACTTTGTTCTCTTTTGATTCATGTTTTCTACTTATTTTGAGCTAAGTTTTTTCACCTATGTTTGGCCTACATGTAAATATTGAGATCAAATACTGGATAAATAGGATAGATAAATAATTATTTTTAAAGGTTTTAGCCCTTTAAATATCAGATTATTGTCATGAAGTCACCATTTTCTAGATTAAGAAAAAAATTCTATACACGTACCTGTGCAATATTGCTTTTTTCCATGTCTAATTTTAAACACTTCAATAACACTTCAATTATGGCACAATCAAAACAGTCAATATTTTTCTAACTGTATATCTTCTTCACTTTCCTGTTTGATGAGCAGATACAAAACTCCAAAGGAGTAGAAACAGTTGGGAATGGAGCAAAAATAAAGAACAAAGCTAGCAATTAACTTAAATATGCTTGCTAGCATAGCAATAGGAAGGAATACACTTTCTGTAAAACAGCCTAATTAACTATTTAACATCCATTCATTTCATGTTAAACTGTTAATCAGGAAATTACAAAAGACGAACCATAAGGCCTTGTGTGAAACAATCAAGATGTGATTGAAGTGTTCAGCTTTAATTCAAGAGGCTTACCAAAAATATTATATCAACCATTTCGAGATTGCAACCACAGCCCCTGCATTTTCTCAAAAGTAATTGGAAAAACTAACATCATTACATAGATAAAGATTAACTTTACTGACTACATTATAAACACCAAGATTGTTTTTTCTGTGTAATTATTGTGTCACTATCTATGTACTTGGATACTCGACTGTACATATTTTAAATTAAGAATAAGCTTTCAATGTAGATTTTATTAATACCTTTGTCACTACAGGTCTTGGGAATGACAGAAATGGATTAATTCCTTAAAAGCGATGTATTTGTCAATAAATATATTTGAAACCTACAGTATAAAATACCTCTAATTGTTCTTCAATGTTGAGAAAAAATGTGTGTCATCCCCAAAACTTTTGGCCCTGACTATACCTATGCAATACTTATTTTTTCCATGTATTATTACTAAGTACTAGTACTTTTACCAATTCTTTTAATGACTGAATTTGCCCAAGACCAGTACAACAATCTGTAATATAGTATTTGTCACTATTTATTTCAGCATATGGTTAAATCAGCTGATTAATTATCCATCATATTTTACCTGTCTGCTGTTATAATGTATATTAGCCCTTAGACTGACCTGGCTTTGACCTCACTAACACAGTGAAGCTGTTAAATCTATCTCCATACTTTTCCACACCACCACACTCCTTTAACAAAAGCAGTAGTTTTACCTCAAAGATTCGCACCATTAACCTTAATAATACATTACATTTGTACACCACTTTCACTACTCAAATTCAGGTAAAACACTAACTATGGACCTCATGCAATCCAGCTTTTACAATCTAAACCAACCTGTTAATATGTAAGGATTATGCTTTTTGTAAAATATCACCTAAAGGATCAAACAGCAGTCGCACACATCAGCTCCTACCTTCCCAACACTGTTTCTACCTGATAAAACTGCTCAATACTCCTGGCAATACATGTGTTTTTATTGCCCCGGCACATAAAAAAACACACACAAATATATCATAATCTGTTTGCAAATGATGTGATACAGTACCACGCTTTGGTATTTTCCACATATGCTTATTCAATATCCCAGCGATAAAACCAGCAGGACCTCAATTTGCTTTCGAACGTTTAATCTCCAAAAGAAAACACTTCCACACAAAGCAGTGAGAAGCTAAGTAACAGTACAGGGTCATTTGGCACCAATGAAGTATTGGTAAAATGAGTTTCCATGGAGACTAATATGCTCGTGACTAAAGACACATAGAGTGGCATTTTGGAACGAGTGAAGCAAACTGTGGGGCACAAAGATAACAAGCTTAGACAAAGACACATAATGCCAACAAGTCTCACCACAGAGATTTAACCTGTAATCAACATGAACAGAAGCTCCAAAAATAAATGTTTAGAGACTGAAAACACTGAATCTGAATGCAACGACCAGACAAAGGCTGAATTTGGTAGCCCAGAGGACACCTTTGTGGTGTTTAACGGACACGCTCTGCAGAACACCAAAATACACATCATTAAATCCTACAAGTTCATCTTTTGTTTCCTGTTTACTCTATTATCGTTCTTTCTCATACAAATCAACACAAATTATGAATTCATTATTGTGTTTACGCCCTGAAAGTAAAGAAAAGTGGATTATAAGATGACAAACCCGCTCTGCAGCATATGCACCATTCTTATAATTACACTACAATAAAAGAAACGCCAGCGATTCAACGCAAATGATGCATGCATTTCATCTGGATATTGCAGGAGGTCATATAGGAAAAGCAGCAGAGGAAGTAATCAATGCCACCAAGGTTATTATAATAACACAATAATGAAAAGTAGATGTGAAAAAATCATTTTAATGAACTAAAATGAATATGGAAAAACAAGCTGGAAGAAAAACCCTCCGACTGAAACAGCATTGTGAACATTTCTGTTCCGCAATGAATAGATTGAAAATCTGCAAAAAAAACCCAACAACCTGAAAATAGAAAGTTCTGACAAAAATGCATATTTAATAAAAAAAAAGGGAAAAATGTTCACATGTACCAGATGTAAACCCCAGACCAATTTACGGAAAAGCAGAACCTAAACCTCCACTCTGAAACCCGTTCTCTGGTTGACATGACGACCCGGTTGAGGACTGAGTCATGTGTGGATGTAAAGTCGATTCAGATTGTGATAATGCGCAGCGGTGATTCTGCTCTTCAGTTGCCTATAAAACAGACATAACGTCATAAAGTGTCTTCAGAGGTGACCTTTGTTGTGTGTGAGGAGCTGCCGTGTGACATGTTGTGAATTAACCAACATCAACGCTCCACAAATTTATGTCTTTGCGCAGCGTGACCTCTAAGTCAACACTATGTCGAGAACAACCGTAACGATTGTAAGGAAAACAGACAGTGCACACACAGCAATAAACGTACGTCGACACTCGCCAACTGCCGCTCTGTGATGTGCATCTGCTGGCCAAAAAACCGGCCACTGTCATTGGTTACAAGGTGAGACCCCTCCGACATATCGATGCCATCGAGTTGGGATTTTTTTGCTTATCAATGCAATATCAAGTCACCTTGTTCTTTTATTTTTAATCAAAAGTCAACAGCGCTATCTAACCCTGATACGGAGCCAATTAAATCCTTGTCTCAATCCAGGGCACGATAGAGTGCATTTTTAATTCAGTCGATTCAACCTTTAACTCGGCGAAGCTGTTGGCGTGAAACTTTCAGACATCTGTTTGGACAAATGATTGGACTGATATACAAACATCAGCCGAGTAAAAGGAAAATACAACCACACAGGTGAACGCAGACAGAAGGTATGGATTAATTCCACATATTTGTGTATTTAAACCCTTTAAGTGAATGGTAGTTTATTGATAGAAGTAATAGAAAAGGTCAGAAATTGTATCAAGCATTGAAGAAATAATTCACAGAAGGATCTATATTAGTGGTTCCCAAACTTTTAACCCCAGATATTCAAAACTGAGACTTTTTCGAATTTATATTTTGCTAAAATGTATTTGTTTTTCATCATGTAATAGTTATCTATACTACGTTGCAAATAAATGTTAATTTTAGATGCTATTTAGTCTATATAATATATATTATAGTGGATGGCGGCAGAAAGTACAGGTGTATATTTCTGCACAAAGTGAGAATTTTTACATCTTTAGTCAAGATAATTATGTACAGTTAGTCCAGGTTATTTTTACAAGGCAAAAAAAATAATACTGAACAAACAATAACTGAAAACTATGAATTATGAAACAGCTGCAGCATCTAAAACTGACCATATTAACCATTCAAAACATAAACGGTACCAAAGTGCTTCATTTTAACTTCATGTATTTTATGGATTGGTATTGTCTCTCTCATCTCACTATATATATTTTTTCTTTTTATGTTTTTATAAATATCTGTGAAGAAAACTTACTATAAGTTTTATAATAAATATCTGTGAATTCACTTCACATGTTAAATTAACTTATTTCCATTGAAGACCAGCCAAAGCTAAGCTGAGGATGAAAACCAGAAAGAAACAACTGTCAGTGTCAAATAAAAAAAGCAGTAAAAACTAGTGTCATTCGGGGGTTTTTTTCCCACTGGACACAACTGGAATGGACAGAATTAATTTAATGGTGAATTTAATGCTGATAAAATTGTGTTTTTTTCTACACCACTGAGTTTGATTCTCAGGTTATGAAGGTGTAACGTTATTATGGGATGCTCTTATCTTTGCTAATTTGCTGTTTGTTGATCTGTTTGTGCTGGGTAAAATATTAAATGGTGAAATATGTTAATATGCATTTTTCTGTCATTTCAGTGACGGGTGCTAGTGTAGTAATTTTCCATTGTTTACAGTTTTAGTGGCTGGATCTGAATTTTAATATCATAAAAAAAGGAACAACTTTTGAATTCTAAGGTAATCCAAATTGTGAAACGCAACATGAAAAGTGTGCATAATACTGTATAGTCAGTATAAGGTTACTGAACAAACATCATTGAACATAAATCTAAGCATCAGTTTCAGACCTGGTCACACATTTCTGTCCATAATTTGTGTTTTTTTTTTTCAGGCTTGTTTTCCTGCTTTCCCACATCACATTTTGTCAGCTTCCGTTAACAATAATAACCTTGACACAAACTACGATTTAGGACCATGAGCCTCTGTTTTATCACCGGATTGAGGGAGAAGGTGAAGCTATTGACACATAGAGGTACCGCTAAGCCACTTCACATCCCAATCGATCACAGGTCCACTCCACTACGAGTGCATTCCTCTTATAAACTCAGATTTTTCTGTGCCTGTGCTGACTTTCAGGATCCTCTTTCGGTATCTTCGGCTTCACAGCGCTTTTGTCCTCATCCTTTGTTCCTCAATCAGTCGGTTTGTTTTCTAGCTTGGTGTTTGGCGGCTGCAGAAGCAGGAAACAGATGGCTGGCTATTTCTGGGACGTACTACAGAGTGTCCAGCTCAAATAAAGTGTGCTTTCACAGGATCTAAGTGTTTTTCTTCTTTTATTTTTTTTCCCTTTTTTTTTTTTTTTTTTTTTTTTTTTTTTTTTTTTTTATGCCTGTGTGGGGAACTTCATAAAGTAATGGTCCAAGAACTTGTAAATGGCCCATGACGATGAGTTTATAAAGGAAGATTTCTGAGATTATTTTAGTGAATTCCACTGAATGTGTCGCTTCGTACTTTCTTTAACTCTGCTAATCCGTCCCTGGAGGATACCTATTACCCTGGACTAACACTCTGCCCTTCCTCAGGAGGCTGCAGACAGGCCTCCTCTATTTGCTTTCCTGATCTCTGTCACTCAAATGGTCACATAATTATTGTGTGTCTTCACAGGTTACACAGCGGATATTAGCTGCATTGTAAGCAGACGTTAATTACACCGCCGAGCAAACCGAGCTAATAAGGCTGCATTAAAAAAAGTGGTTTCCATGGAGCCCTGTTTATAAGTATTTACGCTGTTGGATGTAAATAAAATCACACAATGATAAGCCGGCTCGTGACGTGCCGTTTGACAGGCGGCGTTGACAGCCTGAAATTGCATTAATCCTTATCTGTTCATTATAAATTTTGCGAGTCTGTGTGTCGCAATGCCTTATCGAGGTGTAGTCATAGTCCGCCCACTGAATCTGAATTGATTTCTATCTTTCTAGCGAATCCATTGCAGATTCCCCTCATGGTTGGCGATGCAGGAGGCGGCGGCGGCTGGCGCTCACAGGTCAAGTCAGATTCATCTCAGGCGATCTGATCAGCCCATCCCTGAGCCGAACAACGTGTGAGAAATAGCACATTTTAGATTACAGCACTCCCCCTAAAAGCCTTCAGTTGTAGTGCATGGCGTCTTTCAATGCTTTGAAACAGAGCATTCATTTCATCTCTGGGTGCTTCCTTTAAAGGCTATCCCATAAGGTCCTATCACGAGGAGGTTCAAGGGCACAATAAATCAGCGATGACACGTCCCGTCGTTGTTATGTAGGGCACAGAGGTCTCCTGTCTCCAGCTCTGGCTCAGGTTGAGAGATCCCTTTTGTGTCTGAAGCCGGATCGTATTAACAGCCCGGCTCATTACATTAATAGCCACAGCCGCAACATGAAAAACGCCGTTCCTTCAGCCAAGAGGTTACAATGCAAACGGGCCTGACAGCGGAAAAAGCATCACACTATTATTAAACATAAATCCATAAGGGACACACATGGTCCATAGGGAGGGGGGCTATTTAGAGTAGAGTCCAGAGTGTTTCTGTCGGATCCATTAACACTGGATACAAGATAAACCTGTTTAGAGTTAAATGAAACACTGATGGAAAACAGTAGATAATAATAAAAGATGACTGGACCACTTCCTGTTGGATCAGGTTTTGGAAATTCTGTGTTGGTGTGAGCGAGGTCAAATAAAGAGACATAACAGGAGTGTAATTGCTGAGACAGGGGTTCAAACATATGGCCTGTGGGTCTTAACCAGCCCACCAAAGGGTCCAATCCAGTTTGTGGGATTAATACATAGTGTTCCCTCACTATAAAGCAGTTCACCTTTTGTGGTTTTGACTGGGTTTTTTGTGCAATTCTTCCCCCCCCCCCCCCCCCCCCCCCCCCTTTTTAACAGCATATGAATCTGCTATGTGTTCTGCGTCCTGATTGGTCCTAGTGGAGCGGCCCTAGAGGTTCAAAGCAATACTAAAACATGACGTCTAAACCCTGCACACAGTGATTGGTAAGACAGAGTGAGTCACTGGTTTACAAAATACAGATGTGGAAATTAAATATATCTGTACATTAATCTACATGATGACAGCCCATGGTCTAAGTGACTCAGTCATTACTGGCTGATGTAAAAAGTTTGATAAAACAACATACAATAAGCGACTTTATGAACAATTCCCATAGCAGAAGACATGGATGGATCGTTATGCATGTGTAACTAGATTCAACAGATAAAACGTCATTTCACCAAAGGCAGAGACTAATATTTTTCTGTTGTGTTTCATTAGACTTTAAAGCAGTTCATATTTTATTTAGCCTATTGTTGTTTTAAACATTGGCCTACATTTTACAGCTGTTATTGCTATTCTCCATGTGTTTGTGTTGCTAGTAGATTAACTACCCCAAGTGTATCGGCAAGACATGGCCAACTTCCTGAATGAAAAAGTCTGAAACAGGTATTTTTCATTAGGGATATTTGTAAGGGAATGTTTAATATGTACATTGTACATTTGAACAGTTTGATGGTGGTGGCGATTGATGTGCAGTAAAACTGAATAAATTAGAACCAGAATGGTGTCTTGAGTTTCCCCACAGGCAGTGAAAATATCAATAAATTATATCTTGACTGTGTTTCAGAATGACACAAAAATCATAAAAAACATGCATTGTGGCTAAAATACTGTTGTATTACTGTTATTACTTCTGTGTGTCTGTGACATTTATTCAGTTCAGACCATTATACTGAATAAATTCATGGATTTAAACCAAGGTGATGGGTGATATATTAAATTAATCCAAATCATTTGAGGTTTGGGTTTTGGAATTAAATGAAAACTCCACAATATGACATTTCTTATGCAACAAAACCCAAAATAAAACATAGTTTATTCATTCCAGTCAACACATGAGTGGCTTATTTAATAATGAGAATAACAATGGATTAGATTTATATTGCACCTTTCTGTGAACGCATACTCTAAGTGTGTAGAACAAACAGTATGTATATTATTTGACAAATGGTCTATGTAAAGCTTTTTTTTTTTAAATTATGTGAGTTTATATGGCATTGATTAAAGAAAATTATCTATTTTCTAATTTGATGGATTTGATGATTATTGGAAACACTTTATCACACAGGTCTCAATTTTTTTTAGATGTTAGATCTGGAAATAAAAGTGCGATGGTAAATATCTGACAGTAAATCGCCATGAAGCCAGGCCTTCGTAGCAGGTCAGGTGTCTAAAGTCTGCCCTAAAGCTCTATTTATACGGGTACGTTACAGACTCTTTAGCACCCGTTGCAGAAAGTTATGAGCACCTCCCAGAATATGTAACCCCCCACAGACAGTGTTGCAGAGAAGACCAGAAAAGAGGCCTCTGATTGGTCCATTCTACATCCGCACTACATGCACTTGCGGTTCCCTTCCGTCTTGTTTTGTCATTGTTGAACATAACTTGTGTGACTATGGATTCGGCCGAGTGCATGAGGAAGTGGAAGAATATACAAGACAGGTTTGTTCAACAACAAAGGACCTGACGTGAGGAGTGGGGATCCAGGTAGGAAATCGTAGCGAGTTCGCCCCTTTACACGTAAAGACCAGCGAGAGCACTAAAAACCTTGTCTTCCGAGAACGCGTGTTGTTGCTAAGTAACGCACATTTCCGTGTTACTATATGAATAGCACACGCCATGTACTGTACTCCCCGCACTGGCATAAATTACAAATATCCGCGGCAAATTAACTGCGACACTTTTCCGCAAGAGCACGCAGAGGCCTTAAGACCCCCACCACATGTCTGATCTTGTCGTTATCAAATAAAGCAAAAATGACAGAAATATAATCTTTAAAAAGCGTTGAGGCTGCAGATGCCGCGCATCTCGGTGCCCTTCGTTGTTATGAATCGTAGGAACGCTTGTGGCAGCTCTACTGGATCAGCACAATTTGGAAATTCTTCAAAAGCTGCATCTCCTCTAACCTTCCCCACCTCTCCTGCACCTTCCCCACCTACCCGAGCACCAGGGGATCTGTCACAAATCAAGCATGGGAAGGTCAATAAAAGCAAACCATGCCAGACACTCTGACTGACACATCAAAAGTTCCCCCAGCAGCGTTCAACACACTGCCTTCCTTCCCTTCCGAGCAATTTAGTCGAGTCCGAGGGGAGCCCCCTAATCCATGCCTCTGAAAGTGCGCTTAATCAACCTCTGATTAAGAAAGAGCACGCCGAGGTGTCCGGCAACATCTTCACTGCCCACATCCTCTTCCTCACGTCAAACACAACACAAGGAAACAGGGCTTATTTGTCCTCCCAGTCCCTGACGTCCTCCCTCAAAACGTCTCCTCGGCTATAAGTCCCTCATTCATTTCACAAGCGTCGACACTAAACACAAAGCAAACATTTAGTTCCTTCTAATTTCTTCCCTCTTCCCTGCCTCTCCCTCCTTTGTCTTTTTTCTGTTGTTGTTATGAGAGTCCCCCGGGTGTCCAGGAATGAATTAAACATCAGTGTGTTGGTAGGAAGGGCACAGCTTTGCCTCAAACCCTGGAATGCAGAGTGTTGTTTGAGAGGAAAGCGATGGTGGAGGTGACAGAGGAGGCGCTGCTCACCATGAGGACGTCCAGCCATTAGGGAAACACTTTGACCTCTAACATCTGACCACCTTCATGCATAGTCATTTTTCCTCCCTGTGTAATCGGGGGTTTTTCCTTTTTCTAAACCGTGTTTTGCATGTGTTTACTCTGCAGCTGCTGCGTGGGAATGGAAAGGAGATTAAAAAAAATATATATATATATATATCTTAGCAACATCTATGAAAAGCAGGTATATTAAATCCAAATGTGTTATAATTAAGTCCATCTGCTGCAGAGTCTTTACAGGTTGTCGGTTTGCTCACATTGTTTGGCTAATTCGCATACACAATGATAAATGGTTAGAGTCCTGAAATGACCCATGTTTGCTCAAGTACAATAAAAACACTAGTTTCATTCTACACATTGGTGCTTTCAGAACCTTCAGAGCTACAATATCAACATCTTTTGACATAGATGGTCTCAGCTTGAAATCAGGAGATGTTGGACATGAACGGCAAGGACCAGGTGATGAAGTGAAATAACAAGATCTGAGAAATACATGAAATAAAAGGGTTCATGTGCAGTGTCATGTCATGCATTTTCTTCATTGCTTCTACCCCTTAGAACATCAGACATAAACATATGGACATAGAAAAAGAAGAAATAAGATTGGAGTGAAAATGTAGCTTAATTTTCATCTATAAGTTGAAGTGGAATAGACTGACATCATCAGCAACCAATATGAAAATGAGGAGGCATGATTAAAAATATGCACAATTATATGGAAAACTTCCTTCCTTCCTTTGCTGATATTACTGTCATGCACAAAAATCCCAAAATCAAGGCCCTGAAATGACCCACATGTAAAATGACAATAAAAAAGTAGTCAAAGGAAGCAGTAGTCTGGCTTCATTCCACATATTTGTGTTTGGGATCTATGTTATATGCTGTTTGTGTTATTCTATCATCACCTTTTGACATGGACAGTCTCAGATAGAAGTCTGTAGATCAGTTTATTTATGATACATCTTGCTTATTTTTAAACACAGTGATCACTGAGCAATTATACATATTCTACAACAACTAAAAAAGCAGTCTGAGAGCGTAAACCTCCGCCAAGGCAGACCTCCCCCCCTTCGAATGCAGAGAAGTCTGCCAAGGAGGTATTAAATTTGAGTCACTTTGTTTGTTTGTTTGTTTGTTTGTCTCTCAGTAGGATTGCACAACAAGTTCTGAACAGATTTAGATACGATTTTCACGATGTGTTGGGAGCATCACAAGGAACAAATGATTACATTTTGTGGTGATCACTTTGAAATTTTACATTGTAGTAAATGGAGAATAAATGTCAAAGTGATCTAGAATTCAGGATCTCTGAGACATATATATAAAAAAATGCACCATCCTTCAGTGTGGATTTTTATTCCACGAACCTAAAACCCAAATGAAGACATATGTGGTCATTCCCACATCACTCAAACATGACTCCAACCTGTAGGGACTGAACCATAACTAGAACAAAGCAGTCAGAGACATAAGATGTCAGCATCATATAGCGTGACCCATCTGATGTCTGAAGGTGAGACGATGTGAATGAAAAAAAAAAAAAAAGCGAGATTCTATCTTGTCTGAATCCTGAGATATTACCACTGATGTGTTTTAGCTGTTGACCTTTACTGTGACTTTAACCTTTGACCTTTATTGCTCAAAATCTAATGATGTTTCCTTGACCCATTATCTATCATTTCTGAACGTTTCATCAAAATCCGTTCAGAACTTTTTGCGTAATCCTGCTGCAGACAGACACACAGACACACAAATGGACCCGAATTTAATACATCTTTGGTGGAGGTAATAATAGACACATAGAGAAAACTAACTCCCTCCTGCAGCAGTGAGTTTATCTTCATGTCAGTAAAAGGAATATGCAAAGTTTATGTCTTTAACTCATCACTTAATTTTCACATTTATTTGTGTGAAGTAAAGTCTTTATTAATCGCTATGATTAGAAATAGCAACATCAAACCCCAATAAGGCTAAATAAAGCTGTAAAAGTTGTCCCCTACAGAGGACAAATATGCATTGCTGGGTCTCAGGAGGATAAAATTCAGGCTATTCTCTCATTATATGGCACTTAAACGAGTGAAGATACTTGATTAAATCACGAATGGAAACACAACAGAGAAGACTCAGATGTTTTCTCTCAAAGGTCATCACATGATAGATGGTCTTCAATAAAACACAAAATCCATCCACGTCCTGTTATTTAAGCACAAAAGACTGAGAATATAGTGTTTTCCATCTGCTGTTAGGTCTAAAAATAGGAAAAAAAAAAGCCTTCAATTTAATTAGTGTGACATATGATGGAGATTTATTCTACTTTTCTACTTACTGGTGTTGACTCAGCGTTGACGATTCCACATTTTGAACTTATTTTGTTTTATATTTGTCTGGGAAAAATTAAGCAGGAGATTAAAATAAGGGGAGCAGATGTGAAGTGTTTTAGACATTTACACAAACGTACGTCTATCTTTACGGTTTTATGATTACAACTGTACAATAGTACACCTGTAATATTATTGAATGTGGGTTTTTAAAACGCTAATGCAAGTTTCAACAGAAAAATAAACACAAGCATCTGATGACAACTCAGAGTTTGTAAAATGTATGACAGGATAAAGAAGAATATTTGACTAATTATTATTTTATTATAAATTGTTTAATCAGTGCCACTCAAAACCTATTAATTTGTATCATGTGATAATTATTAGTTATTTGTCATTATTGAAGAATATATAACATTATCAGTTATGAAATCATCCTGACAGGTTCTTCAGTTTCACTTTCTGCTCCTAAACAAGTGGGTTTTTCCTGATTTACAAAACGTATAAATGTTTAACCAATAGATGTGATACGTTTCAAGGTGAAATATCTGATTTTTTTTTTTCTCCCTCTAAGTTGATTATCCAGGAAAGAGAAATGAGCCTCATATTTCAAGGCAGAGTTCAGTGAACTGTGGTCATGTGATTAATACCCTTGTCTGAGACATTGCCAAAGAGCTAATGCCTGGCGTTGGATTTACAATAACAACAGATTTGTGTTGTGTATATAGTCAAAACAAGAACACAAAGTCAAAGGCTTTTCCACAGTGAGAACAGACTCAGGAACAGTGTGGGTTAAAGGAAGCATCTATCTCCTCAGTCCAACTCCTCTGTCAAAAATCTACGCAGAGCAACTTTGATCAACAAAGTAAAGCGCTCATCCACAGCAACACCCACATGAAATGCACAAACAGCCGGGGTTGTGTAATCTCTTTTGCATCACATATAACAGTAGAAAACTCGGCCCTACTTTCAGCACTTAGCAACAGAGAACATGCGAAGGGCTGATGGTGCTGACCCGCAGGAAAAGGTGGCGTGTGGATCCTGAACTCCAACTCCTCATTGCCACTGGATTGGAGCCGAGGTCAGTAAACAGCCAAACGGGTAAACAGTCAAAACAGAACATGAAAAAAATATGATATGAAAAAGGTGGGGAGGGGTGATCGAAGTGCACCTAAAACAAGCAGAGGAAGAGGGTGTCAATCAAGAGCAGGCTGCAAGACGCCTACGCAAACCCCCCGAAACATGCTTAATTAGTCAAGATATTAACTAAACCTGAGTGGGAGGATGGAGGATGAGGCGGAGAAAGGTTTGTTTCATGAGAGAAGAGACAAGAATCTGATCACCCAGATAATTTTACTGCCATAAGTAGAGATGACACAATGTGAGCTTTGGTTTTATGGTTCTTCACACAAAGAAACAGAACTACTCTACTTAAGCAGATATATACATTTTTAGATTTGATATAAATATGCAAAACATTTATTATTAGTTCTGTTTTTATTTTTAATTATTAGTCAATTTCGGTGCATGGATAATTTATATAATTTTATTGATAATATAGGCAAAAATATGACTAAACCAATTGTGCTATAAGGCTAATGTGTGTATATATATATATATATATATATATATATATATATATATATATATATATATATATATATATATATATATATATATATATAAAATGTATGATCAAATAAAGATGAATATTGGACATTTTATCATAAATTATTTACTCACTGCTATTTAACCGTTTTTGGGCAGGCCATGACTCAGTTGGTAGAGCAGGCCGTCCAATAACCGAAGGGTTAGCGGTTAAATTCCTGCTCTGTCCTGGTCAGTCCGTTGTGTCCTTGGGCAAAACACTTCACCCTCCTTGCCTCCAGTGTCACTCACACTGGTGTATGAATTTTTGGTGGTGGTCAGAGGGGCTGTAGATGGAAAATGGCAGCCATGCTTCTGTCAGTCTTGCCCCAGGGCAATTGTGACTACTAATGTAGTTTACCACCACCAGAGGGAGCATGTGAGAGTAAATGAATAATGGCTCACTAATGTAAAGTGCTTTGAGTGGCTAAAAAAGTGCTATATTAATCCAATCCATTATTCATAAAACTTCTTAATTTATATCACCTGATAAATACAGCTATTAACTAATATTTAAGCACCAAATATCAACCTATGATTCTTCATTCTTCAATTGTACGATGTGTTCTTTTTTTTCTGTGAAAAATTTACAACTTTCAAAAGCAGTTTTCAGTGCAACAATGAATAAAACTCTGAATGTTTGTGGATAAAAAGGCCCAACAGTTGTTGACATTGGTGAGCTTCTCACCTCTACAAGGTCAGTGCTTTGTCCAGAATAAAAAGCATTTTGTTCTACAGTCATGGTTGGTTTTTCACTCCAAAGATGAAGCTGAAAAAAGAACTTTTCCTTTGTCATAGATTTATTTCATAACTAAAGGCTGCGCATATCTACATAAAATGATTAGAAGCCTTGATTTGAGAACCCTTGAAACTCTTGATTATTAATGTTGTTAAACTCTGTAGTTCCCGATGTCAGATTTCCCTTCTTTTTTTTTTTTTTTTTATAAGTATTTGCCCTCAGCAATGATAGAAAGATTAGTACTTGTTCCAAATTTCAGCATAAATCTGCACAATTTTTAATCACTTCATGCCTTCCTACAGCAGGGACTTTCTTCATCTACCTTGTACATATCTTATATTTCCTGTGTAAATATATATATATATTTGTTATACATATGTCATCAGAGTTAGCTTTTGTATGTATCAGTAGTTCTAGTAGTACTGTGTACATTTGTATTTTATAATTTTATTTTTGCTGCAAAATAGAAAAGGGCTTCTACACTGATTTTTCATTATTCCTGTGACACTGAAAAGATCCATTCTATTCTTTTCTATTCTATATTCCTTTCACTTAAACAGGATACCCAAAATAAAAGCAGCATTTAAACTCAAAACATTTTGACAGTTGCAACCTTAGACTGTCCTTTGATTACAGGTTCAATACCAAGCTTTAGGTTTACAACTCTTACAGTATTACTGTTCCAAGTGCAATCAATATGAATCTAGAGCTGCACTTATTGTCTCTATAGAAAGAGTTGAGGTTCTATTTTTACTTCCTACTCTTACTGAACAGTAGAAGACCTCGTCTCACATTCAGAGTCATCTTATAAAACCACAGAGGTTTTAACGGATCAACAGCATCAACAACAGTAGATGGAAAATCTTTAATAACTTCTGAACTACTAAATCCCATCATAGTGTATAAATAATTCAGGTAAAATGCAGTTCCTCGGCTTTTCATGTGTCGTTTTTTTTTTTTTTTTCTTACATTCAGGAGCTCCATAGGTGATATAACGTTACCATTATGTTTATCATGAGTTTAATAAATAACACTGATTGGATATGTTTGTTTTTATGTTCAATTCATGATATTTTTTGCTGAAAATGTCATGAAACAATGTGTTTTAATTTTTAAAAAAATAAGGGATAAAATCCAGACTTTATGCTTTTAATATATTTATGATCAGAAACAACTGTAAATATCTATGATGAAACTTTTTAAGATTGCAGAAATAAACTTCCAACTATTTTAGATCTGCTCAAATGTGTTCTTAGGCCTTGAACATTCAATATCCATATTATGGCTTCATATTTTTTAATTAAGGAGGGGTTTTTTTTAGCCTTCGACTTGTCCCACACTGCTGCCATAAAGTGTTAGATATTGTTGAAAAGCTCAGGGTCTCATTTTTCTGATGCTGTTAGAATTTTGTGCAAACATTTAAGGACTTAGAAAAATGTGAATGCTGTTGTCAGATGGTCTAGGTCAAGAATCTGAGGTGTGTTTTCAATCCTAATCTTGAATCGTGATCTTTCCTCCTCCTGAAACGACTCTGAAACCTTATGTAATATTAAATAAAACTTGTGGAGGCTGATATCTTCATAAGCAACACCTCCCACATTCTCCCCTCCCTCCCCTCCTCACGTTGCTTTTCTCAATTTGTTGTTGTTGTTTTTTTTTTTTCTATGTCAAGTCAAAAGGAGGTTGTCACTGGAGACAGCGGGCTTGTCTCACGCTCGTGATTGAGGCGGCGGCGATTTATAAGTTTGCCGGCAGAGCGACAGACCTCACTTATCTCCAACCGACTCCTCTGCCAATGCCCTTTCACTCAGCCAATGAGAATGAAGGTTGCCGGTTGGGTTACTTTGTCAAAAAGCGAGGAGGAACCATTACAAACGTGTGCTATCCATCCTGGTGGAGGGCAGGAGGCTTTTCCCCTGGCGCTGGATGTTGTAGACCTGACTCTCCTCAACGCCGCCGGCCTATCTCTCACGCCCGGGAAGCTCACAGGGGGGTTGTTATCGCAAAGGGCCAATTTGTTATCCCAGTTTCACTCCATCACAGAAGCCATTATTTGGGACTTTTATCTATCAAGAAAAAGCTGTTAATGTGAGCAAGAAAGTGTGTACTCTGTCATTACGCCACAGAGGATATTGACTTCACCTTACACCCATTCTCAACCTCAGCCAGTTACTCCACTGGAGGAAGACTGACGTAACGATGCGGAAGTGAAACACCTTGAACTTTTAACTCACGCTTCGGTAGAAACACCATCTTTTGAAGTTTGTGGTCGTATTTCCATCACTATGCAACACTTTTAGCAGTAAACACATTCTATATGTCCATGTGTTGGACAGATTAGAGTTCAAACCACAGCTGAAAGCAATGTCTGGATAGATTTTTTAAAATGTATTTATTTTTTATTCATTTATTTTCTTTTTATTCATCCCCTTTATTTATATATTTACGTTTTTTGTGAATTTATACATGTGTATATACCAAGATTCAAGATTCATTTTATTGGCATTGTATATATAGAGCATATACAATGGAATTCTGATGTACGTGAGGGGAAAAATGTACTACTTATTAAAAAAAAAAAGAATGTAAAAAGTTTATGTGGATGATGTTTGAACTAGTTCTGGAATAAAGGACACATCTTTTGTCTACTTCACATTTTTATGTGCATTTTTTTTTCACCTATTCAAAAATTGTTTAATCCAATCTGGAAAAAAATCAAATGATTAATCAATTGTAAAAAAAAAAAACAAAAAAAAAACTCAATAGCTACAATCCAAACAACAAGCAATTAACTTGGACATCTTATCCACCTGTAAATGGTATGTGTAATTTTTAAAATATTTTTTACCTTTATTAATACTCAGACTATAGCTTCTTTAGTTGCTGTTCTGGGTGTGTCACTATGGCAACAGTATAAAGACGCTCTACAGTAAACATCCACATAACTGGAAGAATATTGGCTAAAAGCAGAAAAACAGACATTTTCAACTCAAACAAAGAACACTTAAATAGTGAAAACTGTCTAACAGTCAGAGACCAGCATATGTCACAAATAATAAAATACTAATAAACACTTAAACAACATATAGTGTATATGATATAAACGAAGCTTTTCTGTTACATTGAAATGATTCAGACTGGAAACAAATAGCTCAGGGTTTAACAAGTTATCATTTTGTGTGCTAATTGCAGTGCAGTGATGGAGTGGGCGCATTTTCTTATTGGGTCTGCCCAAGACCTCTACATACATAACACATCCACACCTGCAGCACTGATGATATTTCATAAACCTGAGTGCAAAGCTGTGATTTATCTCTTTCACTTATTACCTGAGACACTTGGAATGATTGATTGGTTTATCCTCCAGTTGAAGATATATATGTATATATTAGAAAAACCGAGGTTGAAAAAAGACAATTACCTGCCTTGGCCCCTATGTGGTTGGATGTTTCCTGAGCGTAGAGCCTCCTGCCCTTTGTGTCTCCATCATGCACTGTGACTTCACCTTCTATGCAAACGCTGCCACATTCCAAGAGTAACGACGCTTTATTACATTTTCCTTCTCTAGAATTACAAGAGAGGAGAAAGAGCGGCGAGGAAATGTCATGGAGGCGTTACGGACATTAACATGAGCCGCAGTTACAGGTATCATCTGCAGGGTGAAGAATTTCATTTACTTTTGTTGTAAAAGGGATTTCAGGTGAATGAAATGAAACTAATATTTGCCCTCTACTTTCCAAAACACATGAAATGCCAGTCATTTACAATTAGGAGCCAGGAGGCTTTTCTCAACAGGCGAGGAAAGAGTTTGGCTTCCATTTCTACATCTAAAACCCAAACATAATCACTTTAACATTAAATATTCCAAACGCCACAATGTTTTAATCATAATTCACATGTTTAATGCAGAGAACAATATGTTGAATTGGCAGAATTAAAACACATGCATCACATTGGTAACAAAATAATGGTCAAAAACTGGACGTTTCCATTAGGTGTCAGCAGGTAAATGTTGGTTTAATTAGATAATATATATATATATTTTTATTACTGATTAATTTATTTTATTTATTTATTAATTTGAAATCATTGTTTGCTTCTAAAAGCCCAAAGATAATGTTCTTAAAAGTCTCACAACCCAAACATTCACATTGTACCATTCAATAGAATATTAATGTGTTTTTTTAAAAGGTGTGTGTGTGTGTGTGTGTGTGTGTGTGTGTGTGTGTGTGTGTGTGTGTGTGCGCACATATGTATATATCCTACACACACTTGTTTTAATCTTATGTGGCGCATGCATTTTTTTTTTCCAATTTTGCTATAGGCTGTAGGTAGAAAAATAAATGTATCTGTGCATTGTACTATGTACTATATTTGTCCACATGACAAATAAACCAATTTCATCTTATCTAATCTAAATAGGAGGAAAGAAACCAGAAAATATTCAAGGTTAACCAACTGGAATCAGAAAAAAATTGGACTTTCTCTTGAAAAATGTCTCTTTGTATTGATTTTTGATAGATTTCCAAACAGTGGGTGATTGGCCCGAGAAAATCAATGTCTATTATCTATTAAATTAATCTACTGGTTATTAAGTGATTGATATAGAAACCAACTATGAGCATTTTCTCGCTTTGTCCAAAACCTAAATATACCAAGAGAGGAAACAAAAAGAGAAAAAATATTCATATTTAAAAACATTTCACAATGTTTTAGTTAATAAAATCACTGAATCCAATGATCAATTGTCCAAAGTGTGACTCTTTTTAACAGTTATCAGCTCATTGATAATCATTGTGGCACCCCAACAATGAAAACCTCTAGTATTTGTCATCCCAGTACAGTTCTCCCCATTGATCTGTTGACACTAGGCTAATGTCATATTGTTCAGATCCAACAGTGACGCTGCTTCACTTCATTGTTCGTCTGTGTCGTACAAGAGAATAAAAGTGCATGGAGGCGTTGACATCAAACACTCTTCCATCAGGAGACTGAAGGATTTCATTTAGTTTGGCTGCAAAAAAGTAATATTTGCCCTCTGCTTTTGATAAACTGGATGAAACGTGACCTTTTTCAACAACTGAGGAAGACGTTTTGCTTCTGTTTTTCCATCTTAAACCTAAACACTATCAGTTTATCGTCAAATATTCACATCTGAGAGGCTGAAACCTCGAAAAAGTTGGGCTTTTATTGTGAAAATCATGACAGAGTAGCACAGAATGTTAGATCTGTCCATCTGTAATGTGTTTTAATCACAATGCTGAACTAAAAACAACAGATAAATTTCTCTATTATATATAAAATTAGAAATAATTTTCCCCATAAAAGGAAAATGTTTTTTTTTTGTTTGTTTGTTTTATCCACAACCTTAAAGAAACCCAGTTTGCATAAACGAGGTGGAAAGACAAGAGAATATTTTTATTCGACTATTGATCATCAAAACTGTTCACTAATTCAATAATCAACAATAAACTCATGAAATCACTCGTCTTAACTACAGAGCAATGAAAGCTACTGTCATATTGTTCACATCCAACAGTGAAGCCGCCTCATTTCATTGTTCACCCATATTGTGTAACAGAATAAAAGGGCACGAAGGCGTCGATGTGAAACACTGTTCCATCTGCAGACTGAAGAATTTAATTTAGTTTTGCTGCAAAAAAAAAAAAAAAAACGATTTAAGGTGAATGAAATGAAACTAATATTTGCCTTGTGTTTTCCACCACTGCCATTTACAATTAGAAGGTGAGATCCTCTTTTTCTTCTTCCACATCAACTGGTGAAATATCTATTTAGCTTCCATGACACCTGATCCAGAAAGGCTCGACATCCACAAAC
Source organism: Siphamia tubifer (assembly GCA_020466265.1). NCBI lineage: Eukaryota > Metazoa > Chordata > Actinopteri > Kurtiformes > Apogonidae > Siphamia > Siphamia tubifer. The sequence continues at coordinate 27,028,945 of CM035790.1, read as the reverse complement.
GGTTGCGAGTCCGGCCCCCTTCGCTTGTCACCCTGTCGCCATGTGGGCTGCGGCCCCCTCTACCCTCATCACCACTCATCATTACACCACAAGCTGTCAAATTAAAACTTTTAAATTGTGCGAATGCCTCCTCGGAACTTTCCCTTTTTCCCCGCAACATATTGCTGAGATAATTGAGGATATTAGCAGCCAGACTGTTACCAGGAGATGAAAGGAGAAGGAGGGAGCGATGACAGCTCCTCTCGCTCGTGGCGGTAACGAGGGACTGTCAAAAGTCTCTCCATGTTTATCTCGGATCATCTAGGGGGATTTAAAACCCTTACCTTCACAATTCCATTCTTTATGGCGCGTCCTTTATCCACAGTGATTTACGGAGGCTCAAGCCCTGCACGGCGTGATGAATGAGTACTCTTCACAAGGTGTCAGGGCCAGGCGGCGGTGGGCGGCGGTGGCAACGACTACCCCCCGACCGACATACACTCACTCCTTCCCCCCTGCTTCATTTTTGTTCTTCTTCCTCTTCCTCTACCTCCTCTTCGTACTGTCTTTAGTTCCCAAATTGGGTTGATGAGAGATGTTGACGATTCGCTTAGGTTTAGGACTTTAATTCTTAAGGTTGTGGATTTTGTTAGACTTTACTTTTATTACAGGTTCATAACTTTTACAGTTTTACTTCTAGAACAGGCTTCACTATGCACTTACGAGTATTAAGTCGAAGATAATCACTTTAGGATCAAATATTTCCATCTCAGAGGGTGCAAACACTTGGCATGAAAATAATCAAATATGGCTGCTATATGACTTTAGCTGGAACTACCTGGTACTTGTTTAACTCCTATTATTACAGCTGCACTACTTTTTAGAGAAAAAAATTGGGCACAAATCCCCTTATACAGTAACTGAAATGGTCTGAGAGGAAACAAGACTCCCATTGCCTTCTCTGGACGCTGTTTTCTGGTCAGAGAAAATTTACTTTGTGACACATAGTTTGGCCAATCACAGTAGAAAGAGTTAATCATGTGACTGACAGTTCTATTTGTTAATGTATGTGATGAGATTTGGGCGGGGCGGGGGGAACACACCAGAATACCCGGAGAAAACCCACACAGACACGAGGAGAACATGGAAACTCCACACAGAAAGGTCTGGTGTGGGAATAGAACCAGGGTCCTTCTTGCAGTGAAGCACGAGTGCTAACCACTGCACCACCATGCTGCCCCAAATAGTACTGTATGGGGTATCTTCAAATTCTGAAGATCCTTCCTCTAATTTCAGTTTGTGCATCTTCAAATGCATATATATATATATATATATATATATATATATATATATATATATATATATATATACACACACACACACACACACACACACACACATACATATATATATATATATATATATATATATATATATATATATATCATCATTTTGATGTGAAAATAATGTAGATGATGCCTATAAATAATGACAACTTAAAATTTCTGTCTTTCTTATAGTGGAAAAAAATAACATTAAATTGGGAAAATATTAATATTTACAAACTATCCTGTAACAATAAAATGTGAAAAAGATGAATGAATATGAACAAACTGAAACTTCGAAAGAAAATTAAGCACAATTTTAACAGTTAAGTGTCTTTGTAGTAGATCTGATCCATAATGCACATAAGATAAGATAAGATATACTTTTATTTTCCCCGTGGGGAACTTTTTCCTGGACTCCGTTATTCACACCTTTTTTTTTGGATAGTTTTTTTAAAGCAAGCTCACAAGGTAATAGGGTTTGTATGCACTAAAAAAAAAAAAAAAACAGAAAATTGGGATTGTAATTTTTTCTAGTTTAATATGCTATTATTTTACTGGAGATTAAATTGGGCTGAATGTGGCCCCCTGAAAGGAATGAGTTTGAGACCCCTGGTGTAAAGTGTTATTTTACACGATATCAATAAAAAATACCAACCCTTTTTAGAATGTTCACTTAAGAGAGCTTCTAAAATCTTCTGTTTTTGTGATTTAAAACATCATTTACAAGTGGATAAGTAGTCCAGACAGTTTTTTTTAAGGGGATGAATATGAGAATAATACATGTAGGTTTAATATCACGTTCCTTATTGCTTCTACTGACTTCATGCTAATGTAACTCTGTAATAATCAGTGCATAACATTAGATATGTGTGACGACCCATAATGCACCACATTTATTCTTTGATGCAACTACATGCAACAAAGTTCCCTGAAGAAAATATGAAAACCTGATTCGAGCTAATCCAAGAAAACTAATAGAAAAGTATTAAAGTCAGCTGTGTAGTAGCAGCCTTTCAAACTTTCTTGCAACTTTTAATGCCAGAAACTCGTCAATAAAAATGCAGAGCGTTAAATATTAATAAAATCTGCCTCTGGGTTTGCCCGACACAGCATGAACAATGACTCAAGCAACATTTAAACAACTGAGAACTTTATAAAAAGCATTGGGTTGCATTTGCATTTCCAGTTCATACATTTTAATTTGTTTTAGGGCAGCTGTCAGGCTGATGTAGAAATTGTGTCACAGATTTAGATAATATGGGATGCTAGGGGGGAGATCCTATTGAACCTTTTTTCTGTTTGGGGAAAAAAAAAAAAAAAAAAAAAAAAAAAACCTCTCCGCCACAGAAAGTGAAGTGTCATTTTATTGACATTGTTATGCTGACAACATGTTAAGATTTGTTTTAAGAGTTTGGAAATCCAGCCCAAGATCCTCTGGGAGCGTGTACGTGACTTTGCATAAGCGTTGCATAATTAGCATTCAAGGGCGAAAGTAGATTCTCCCTGACAAGTCATGGCTCAATCATTTTAGAAACAGCGGGTTCTCTTTGTGTTTGTGCTGCTGTGAGTTTGGCAGGTTAGTCCATTAAGCAGGGTTCAGCTATGTATGAGGGTAATACAACACAAACACATCATACCAGAGCCACCAGACGCACAAATCAAGGTTATTTTCATTCCACATCCTCTTTTTCTTTTCTGGTTTTAGGTCGGCGCTAATACCGGCACTGATTATTTCTGTTCAGCAGGTATTGATATTCAGATGAAACCTTTCTATCCACAAAAATACCGCCCTATATTCTAAAACTCCCATAGCACAAATTAGTGTGAGATAAATCATGAAACGATGTATGATCACAAATGTACGTGGTTAATAATAATATGGACGACTATAAAAACAAGTAAAAAACTTTAAAAAATGTATTTAGCAGCTTCTTACAATTTGACATTTACTGATCTGAGATGTTTATCTAGTCCATATCTATATCTAGTTTATGCATATATATATATATATATATATATATATATATATATATATATATATATATATATATATATATATATATATATATATATCCAGTCCTGATTTCTGCTCAAATTTCGACAAATTAAACCATTATACACAGCTCAAATCTTACATACTTGCAATAATTTGGTGTTTTATAGTAACTTGCCTACATTTGAAGAAGAAGATATACGTATAGTAAAGAAAGACAGATGTTCTGGCATGAATTTCGTTCATACATTATATACACAACAGAGCCTCTGAACATCAAAATAGGTGACGACCATGAGAAGGTGACAAATTGCATTTTACACCAGTGATGTGGGTTCAGTGCAGTATTTGACACTACTAGGGCTGGAGTTTGGCCTATTTTGGATTTATTTTATTTTATTTTTGCATTATCAAGAAATAAAGGATGAGATTGATTCTGATTCCGAGCCACAGCTGTTTTTGGCACCTGGGGGAAACAGGACATCTCAATCTCACTTGTGATGGTTCTGGAGCAGATTGGATCAAATCGAATCACTATTAATCCATTCAGAACCTTATGAATCAAAATCAAATTGATTAATGAAATTGGCTATGATTTGTAGCCCTACACACCATTGACAATGAAATACTCTTAAACTGTCTAGAAACATTTTCTTGGGTGCGTTTTAGTTTAATACAAATTAGGCCTCACGTTGTCATTGACTTTACCTTTACTTAATTCGAGGCAACAATAAACTACAGCGGATGTTTTAACATGTTCATCCAGTATGCTTTGAATCCAGTTTTAGAAGGCGGATTATTCAGAAAATCTGGTAAACACCCCCAATTCAACAAGCTGCCTCTGTCGTCTCGTATTCTGCCGACTGCTCTGGCCACAGCAGCTTTACTGAAGCATGATGTTACAGTCTGTTGGCTAACAGCTTTTATAGCTCTGCTATTGTTGAATCGCTTTGCAGGCTCCTCTCTCTTTTAACATATTTACGTTGCATGAATGGAAGCAAGCTGTATTTTAAGATTTGTTGGATTTTTAACCTTGTAATTCAAGTGCAAACACAGCCCTCGTGACAAAAAAGAGAAAATACTCAGCTGGTCGTATGCTAATTCATGTTACTTTTGGTTTTGATGCAATGAAAGGAGCGCTGATTATATCTACTTAGGAGGTGTTGATATTCAGGTGAAAACTTCCTCTTCACAAAAAATGCAAGTGCACGTTCAGATATATTAAAGTATTTAAGGTTATATTCACATATAATAAAATGCAGAGGTCTTATTCCACCTTCATCTTTTCATTATCGTTGTTGAGAATAAAAAGAGGAAAATATGTAATTAGTCATGATTAGCTGATATATATCATGTACCACTGATCACAAAAAAGCTTTAGCCATTTCCAAACCAATTTCCTGCAGATGAGGCTTTGCATTTTATGATGAATCCTCACTCTGAGCATCATATTATTGGATGGATGTACAGTTCAATGTAAAAGTCTTTTTTTTCAAAGTCATTTTTATCTTTGTTGTTTTTCAGGATTGTAATGATCACACATTTATTAGGGTGCTGACCTGTGGGACTGTGGAATGTCAAATGCAAGCATTCACATTCTACCTTACAGCAGTGCAATGGTACCCTATTGTTTTTGTAATTGATTTTTGTTATCATTATTTATCATTTTTTTTCTTTAGATACAACTGAAACTAAATGAGTTTAAAAGGTTCAAGTCACTATTTACAATCTGATCATTGTATGACATTTTGTCTTCATTACTTAGTATAATAACAATAATAACAATAATAATAATAATAATAATAATAACTAGTGTAATTATATTTACTACTATTATATTTACTATATTTCAGTATTTAATTAATCTTTTCATGTTTTTCTGTCAAATATGAAGCTGGTTTTCATCTAAAACTATCACACATTTTATCTGATTTGTCATAAGCTTATTTTAATCTGGTAGATTTAAATTTATTTAAGTGTTGTTCTGGAGCTTTGTCATATTTAGATGTTATTTGACATTTGGCCTGAGGTCGTGGAAGACTCTTGGGGTTTAGGAGTCACCCTACACAAAAATATGACATGTCATATCATTCTGCACCATTATTATTATTATTATTATTATTATTATTATTATTATTATTATTATTATTATTATTATTATTATTATTATTAGCATTTTTATTATTATTATTGAGACTAGAGATGTGTTCAACATGTAGGAGAAGCTACAGGAGATAATCAAACCCTGCAGCATCATAGGTTAATGTTAATATGGATGGATGGATGGATGGATGGATGGATGGATGGATGGATGGATGGATGGATGGATGGATGGATGGATGGATGGATGGATGGATGGATGGATGGATGGATGGACGGACGGACGGACGGAGGGACAGGTAGGTAGGTAAGCAGATGGATAGACTGGTCTTCAGATCTTTGTTATTAAGACAAACACCTGATGTGAAATGTGTGAAATGTGACCCATCCAAATGGGTCACCACTGACATGAAATTCTCTTAAACTGTCTTGACACCAGGATAGGCATCTGTGGAACTACTCTGTAACAGTTTAAGTCCAAAAGAGAGCAGCCGAGCTCCCATTCTTTTCCAGACAAGTGGCATTCCCCAGAGTGTGATATTAGGAACCAACCCTCGAAAAGATTTGAATCAGATTGTTTTGTGAGTGAAAAATTCACACCAGCATTTGGAGCATCTGCATGACGCTCATTGACTGACATCTGGACTGGCTGTTTGCAAGATTTAATGAAGGCTATTGCACATGCGCATAGTGTTACACTGTACAGAAACCCTGCATATCTAATTCAATTCAACTCAATTCTGTTTTATTTATAGAGCCCCAAATCACAACAATGTTGTCTCACAGGGCTTCACAGGAGAGAACAATCAAGAACAGAAATAGAAGAAGTCCCAAGCATCCCCTGTCCTTAAGACCCTCCCTCTCAGCAAGAGATTTCTTCTTTCTCCCAGTGGGGAAAAAGAAGAAATCTTGGGGAGAATAACACTGAAGTAGAGATCCACTCCCAAGTAAAGGACGGACAGGCTATAGATGAACGTCCATTTGTAGATGAGGTCTGGGGGTCACAGGTCAGCACACGACATAGATGAGTTACTGCAGATCCTGTTGTCTATGGCTCCTTATGCAGATACTGCTAATGACAAACTGCATTTCAGACTAATTATTTACATGTATTGCGTTGATCAACATTTCAGTTCAATAGATGCTTTTGGTTTTTGAAGTTTTGCAAATATTCCTACTGTCAATTCAATTAAAGATATACTGTTGTTCAGTTGTAAGTTGAATATATTTAAAGAGAAAGCTGTTAAAAAAAAAAAAAAAAAAAAAAAAAGATCCCATGGCACTGATTGTAATTCTATACCCTATATCATTTTTGCTTTTAAGTTTTGTAGCGAAAGGTGGCATGATATTGTGACATTATCCGATTCATCTGACAGCTGGTTGTTACTGCACTGTCCTGTAAAAGCACACTATTGGAGGAACTCTAGTTTACATGCTGGACAGGTGCCTGCTGTTAACCTCTGTGGTACATAACAATTTGTGGACTGGAAAAACAGCCCAAACCATCTCGCGATATATGATATGAATTTATATTTTAAGACACTGGGCTGTTTGCGACCTGACATGATGAGACACAGCGTTACATGACTATTAGACCTGTCACAAACTAAAGGGTGTCATGCTGGATTTTGCCATCTTCCTGTCTACTGTCCATCATCCTCCTCCGTCTTGTGAGAGACATATGAGCCTCTGTGCCAATCCATCTCCCTCCTTTACTGTTTGTCTTGCTGAGTGTCAATGTCACATGTTAGGGCATTAGCTGTGAAGACATCAGTGGATGAGGTCAGCGCTGACACTGTGCCTCTATTAAATCAGTGGCCTCTCAAAGTGTGAGAACACGACTCGCTGTCAGCTCGGGTCTGAGCGCGCTCAGAGCTGAGGGTGACCGACGTTTTATCCCAGTGGTTGAAGATGCTGCATATGGGAGTGGCAGCGGATGGAGAAAAGAATTAAGCCCATCCTCTGAACAAGATAATACATGTAAATATAAAGACGCCATTGCAGTAAAAACATCAGTTTAGGTTAAAATTTTTCCAGCCTGATGTTGAGCTTCACTTTAACCATTTTAAACACTTAGAGATGTAAGGCGTTTTCTCTTTTCTCAGAAGATTTCAGGTTTAATTTCTGTTCCAGATTCCCCAGTCACTGTTGAAAAGCCCAGAGTGGTTTCATTTTGCACATTTTAATCCAATTTCTCAATCTACACTAATCAGTGTGGAAATGAAAACCAAACCCTCTTCCTGTCCTTTAGACCTCCTTCCTTTCCAAAATGTTAAAGAGTGTTTTTTTTCTTTTAACTATATATTCTGGTATTTTTGAGCTGTTAAAGTGCTCTTTGGAAACAGTGCAAACAGTTTTAATGATACTATTTCTCATTCAGGTATCAACAAAGTGAATCTCAAAGTTACAGCTTTAGCTGGTGTTGAAGTGGTTTCAGTCAGTTAACCTACAGATGTATTGGACCCATTTGTTATTACAAAGCTCTGAATTGTCCACAGAGACAGAATGGCATCAGTGAAAACGTCCATGACCAAATTGTACAAAAGGGCCCCATGATGATGACGATAATGACTTATTGTTCTCTAATGACCAGTTTCTCTGCATCTAGATTTAGATTTAGTGAAGTAATCGAGACAAGAAATGCTCTTAAACTGTCTTGAAACCTGGGCATTGTTGAAACTGCTCTGCAGTGGTTTAGGTCAGAACGAGAGGCACATCTGCAGAGCAATCACTGATTCCCAGCCAAGAGGTGCTCCCCAGGGCATGGTGTTGGGCCCAAGCCTATTTTCCATTTAGATGCTTCCTTTTGACCATGTTAACCACTAGATGACTGTCAATCAGCGAAACTGCACTAAAACACTGAATATTCACTTAACACATCAAAAAGTCTGTAAGATCTCTGATGTTTTTAATCCTGTATTTAACACTCAAACATTGATCTCCATCCAGTGTAATTGATCAAACTACACAGGTTTTACTGGTGAATCATTGTTGTAGAAGATAACAGTGTTTGTACATTCTCTACTGAACCTTTGAACGTCCAAAAGATGAAAAGATAACAAACTGCAATAATTATTTCCATGTATAGTTATAGTAGATCATTATAGTATTAAACATGTTACGTGACTAGATAATTGTGGTTGACAGTGGCTGTTTAAGACTTTAAGGGTTAAACCATGTTATTTACATGACATCATAGTTTTAAAAAATAACAAAAAAAAATCAGGACTTCCCTCACCTGAAAAATACAAGTATAAATACAATACAATAATGTGCCATCCACACAAAGGCTGCGATTCTTGCCTGAGAGTTACTTTTGTCATACGCTAGTTTTAACTGATTGTGAAATCATGGCATTACACCATATTTTGTGCATGTTTCTTACTGCTTAAAATAATTAGTGGTTCAACAGTTATTAATGTTTTTAGATCAATAAATGCTATTAATCTCTGATAATAACTTAATATTAGCAGGTATCAAAAACATTCCTGGAAATAAGATAAGACATCCCAGTGTATAAGTCTGAATGGTACCCTCACCTCATGCTTCCCTGTGGGGGCCACAAAAATAGATATGACCTACAGTTCAATAATTGTGAAGTACCCATATAAATATATTCCAATTCTAAAATTATATCTTCATTTATCTTACACAAGAGGCGGTTTTAGTTTCAGCGTTGGGACTGTATTTTCAGATTGCAGGTTCTTGGCAGCGCTATGTCCATATGCTGTGAAGTTCTATTGTGCCAGTTTCAGATCTATTTATATATATATATATATATATATATATATATATATATATATATATATATATATATATATATATATATATATGTATATATATATATATATATATATAATCAGACACAATAAACGCAATCAAAAGAGCTCCAGAGGAAGAAAATGTCACTGTAGTTGAGTAAAATGTGGTCTATTTGCCTTTGAGATGGTCTGGGTGAGAGGAATGGGTCTTTCCATTATTGGTTTTACCACAACCATTACAATAAAACATTATCCTGTGAACCTCAAACTCTTATTTTTCCCTCTTCAGGAGTTTCCGCAGCCAAACCCAGGAAACAGATGGTTAAAGTGACAACCGTCTGGTATCTGGCAGATAAATTGCTCACCAAAACAGTAAACACACTCAGTAGGACATTATGGTTTAAACTGGGATAACGATGCGAAGAATTAGTGTTATATTAAAATATATGCAAAGAGTCCATTTAACAAAATGAACCGAATGAGCAATGAGAATCACAAAACCATCTGCCCTTGAGTGGTTAGCTTGGTGCTACGTTGCTTTTCTAAATAAGTCTTGCTTAAATGCACGCCGCTCCTCTCTCTGTACAATAATCATGCCTTTAGTGCTACAGAGTGTTGCAGTGCATTAAGATAAAAGCGCTAAAACAGTGTTTGTGCTGCATCCCAAATGGAGGCTGCTAAGTGAAGTAGCATGCTGTTATAGGAGTCGAGGGATGATGCTAGCATGAGTGCTTCTCTGAGTGGGAACACTTCACACTGCAGGGGTTTGCACTGATGCCACAGCATAAATTTGTCATATATCTTTCTCTTTTGCTTATTTATCCCCCCACAGCTTTGAACGTATGCTGCATTCATTTATCACGTTGGCTCATTTAGGCCGTATTTTGGATCAGAGCCACATTACTATTCATAACGTGATTATACTATTTCGGCCTCTGCTGTTTTTTCTTTTTTTTTCCTCTAGATAAATGGCTGTGAATTGCAGACTTTTCAAGGGGCGGGGGAATGTGAAAGGAGCAGTATGACTTGTGAAGAGGAAATTCACAGTCACAATGTGCTGATGCAATAAAGAAATAAATAAATAAAAATATGTTATACACACATGCGTGTGCACACACACACACACACACACACTAATGGTCAAAAGTTTGGACACACCTGCTTTTCCTTCATTTTATTGACTATGTACATTGTAGTTTCTCACTGAAAGCATCACAACTATGAATGAACACATAGGTAATTAAGGAGCAAATCATTTAGAAAATTTTTTAGACTCTGCAAAATAGCCACCTTTTACTTGGTTATTGTTTTGCACATTCTTGGTATTCTCTCGATGATGCCGAGTATCTGTTGACCATCTGCAGTCTACAGTATCACGTCATTTAAATGAAATGGTGTGGTGTCTATTCTTCCTGGAGTCCCATTAAAATACAAATATTTACTGGTTTTATAACGAGTTTGAGGTAGATTTACCACAAATGTAATTGTTTTAGTTTTTATTTATTTTTTAAATGTGTCTTTATGTTTTTTTACCCTTTGATACGTTAATTATGAGAACCTTCGTCAATAAATTTTCCCTAAGTGTTTTTATTCCTCTTTAGGCCTGAACAAAGCAATGTGATTGAAGTATTTTTAATTAAACTATTTTTTTATGTCCACTCAGTGGGACAACATGTGTTTAAGATTTGAACCAAAGACAGTTGTATTTAAAATGCAATATCAGAACACTATCAAACATTATAAATAATTTTTAATGCAGTTTGTGTTGACTGTTAATTACAGTCTAATAACAACACGCAATTGATTTGCATGTAAACATGTTAGTGCAGACCAGGTATTAAGAACAGAGCAGTTACAGTAATGATATGAACTGACTGATATGGAAGTAAAAAAATAAAACACATGAATATAAAAGAGAACAACTGTAGAATAATTGTCCACTGTAGTGACCAGTATGAGTCAAAGGGTTAATCGTTGTAATTGTGTAAAAAGCATGTTATCTTTGCTCACCATGAACTGTTACCATTGTGGGAAGACAAAGCTGATATCATTTGCAGTTTTAGTTCATAGTTCATTGCATTTTATTATGTGAGATGACACTTATTTTTGTCAACTAATCTATTAACATTTATGATCCTATAATCTTTATATCCTGATAATACTAGCTAACTAACTAACTATATATATATATATATATATATATATATATATATATATATATATATAAACATTTAAGAGGTCCATATTGAGCAAAACTATTTTATTAGTTATTCTGAACCCTTTATTGAGCTGATAAATAAAGTAAATCTCCTCTTAGGGATCAATAAAAGTCATCTGAACCTGTATCTTAACTGTAAACTGATTTTACCTGTGGTTTTAGTTCATGTTACATAGTTCATTCCCATTATTTTTCTTCTTTTTATCACATTATCATCTAATTTCAGTCCAAACTATTTTGCTAAGTGACAATTTTCCTCCACATTTTGGCCTTTTTAGTTATTTCCAAACTGTGTCTTTACATTTGTTTTGGCCTCAGTAATTACAAGTTTACAACTTAACTTGGCGGCTCGACTAACAAATAAAAGTCGCTGCCAAAACTCAATGATCCGCTGTATCTGTGGTTTAGAATCCAACAGAAGCACTGGATTATGTCACTGTTTGTGCAGTGCATTTGTGTAGAGATATTTAGTAAAAATGAAGGGAACATGAACACATTTTATTCAGTTATAATAAAACGATATGGTCCTTAAACAACAATATTTGACAGTATCTGAAAAAAAGTGGAAACGTATAAAAAATGATGAAAAGAAACTACTAAATACAGTCTCCTATACATTGTTTTGACATGATTTTTGGCTTTGGTGCAGCAGGAAAACCCAGGATTATCATGAGATACCATTTAAAAGACATATGTTTTACTGGTAAATTAATATTGTCGATGACAGTGTTTCCGTGTTCACTACAGAACCTCTGAATGTCCAAATGAGCCATATCTGATGACCATGAAAATAGTTGACATTACTGATTTACATGTATTGATAGAATTAAAAGAACAACAGGTATTAAACATGTTAGATCACTAAAGGAATGTTTTAACCATTTATCTACAAATTAAATGATTATGTAAAGTGTGTAAAGGTGTAGATGAAAAACAAATGGACAAAATGTATCCAAAAAGTGTATAGCTCTGGTAAAGTAGGAATATTTCACTATCTTATGTAATGTTCTAAACCTTTGGCTGGCTACCGTATAACTAATTCTACATTTTAGTGTATTTTTTTTTTAAATAAAGAAATCAAATCAACAAATTATAAGTGTTGGACATACAGCTAAACCCAATCTCTAAAATTAACCATTAAATAATATTGATGAACATAACAGAAACATGGAACAAGTTACTCAAAAACATATGAATTATGTATTCTTTTGGCCTCCTCTGATTCTTATTTCTTTGAGATAAATGACTTTGAAGGCTGTGAATGAAAGACTTTGATGCTACAAAGGAGCAGCACAACTTGTGATGAAGAAATTCACAGTCAGAATGTGTCGATGCGCTTCTCGATATGGGGAAAAAAAAAAAAAAACAGATCAGAATAGGCAGGAATATAAGAGGCGCATCAGAGAACTTAAGGGGTTTGGAGCAGAAACTACTGTTCCCATAATCCAGTAAGTCACACCCTCAGCTGGGGAGAATGCTGAGAAAGACTATCAGCTTTACACCCTAATTCACCTTCCATACACTCGTTTTTTCTTGTCGAGAAGCTTAAAATGGATTAAGCTCATAGGCCCTGAGATGAAAAATAACAGAAAGGTGCATTTGGCCACATAGCCATCAATCTGTTTCATGTTAAATGACGGTGCTAATCACTTTGAGAGCTTGTTTTCTGGCGACTGTAGGAGATAAACAGGACTGAGGAATGATGGAGGTGAATGGTAAAAACTGAGTGAAAGCACAGACCTCCCAGTGGTCCAACGCTGAACCTGCTGTGAATGTGTCACCCAGAATGAGGTCTTTAATGCACTGAGGAGATGCTCGGTCATAGGGGTCTAAAGGTATGAGATGGTTCTCCGACCATGACATGACCGCTCTGGAAACGGTAGGAAAGTGTCAGGAAATCTAGCGTCTTTGGGTTTGGGCCACAGGAGATTTGATTTATCCTAATGCAGTTTAGTTAAATACATATTAAAGTCTTCCAAAGAGTGTCCAGGTTGAGACTCAAATATCATATTTGGAACAGATTGGGACTGTTGCATATTCAATCATTATAGTAAAACTGGCAAAAATGCAAAGAAACTCAACGACACCAAATAAAAAAACGTGTGATTGTTTTTTTTTTTTTTACGTTATTTAGTCTTAATGATGTCTGTTATTCCTCAGCTCTTTTAATCAGCAAAAATTATGTCTAATCATCGTCTAGTCATGTATTTTATGCAACAAGTATTCAGAGAATGCCTAACCCCGCCCCTATTTTGTGCCAATCTCAAGTTTCTATGGCAACTAGTCAATGTGATTTGGACCTTTCTGCTAAAGGTGACTTTGACCTTTGACCTTTTGCAAGATTGATAATAATTAATATGTATATATGCATCAGTGCGTGTGTCTGTGTGTATTATGATATACCCAGTACTGATTAAGTTATAGTGTGATATGTCTATGCTTGACACAGTGTTACAGAACTTAATTTGATGACCATTTGACCTCCATAGATCTCAAAAACTATTCATCGTAGGCGATAACACCAACTATGAGAATTGTAGAAATCATCATTCCACATCGTTTGGTACCAACCCTCCGTTCTTGAGCTATAACCGCTAATGTGATTTTGAACTTTTAGTTAATTGTGACCCCGACCATTGACCTTTACTTAAAATGGATCATTGCATCTGAAGTAAATTCGCTATATGTATATGTCCATGTAATTTCATGGTGATATCTCCAGTATTCATTAAGTTATAGCATGATATGTCTCTGTGGACACACACACACACACACACACACACACATGATTACAATAAATGAAAAAAATATTGGGGGGAAAACTGTCAATGGACCACAGTAGATTTAGTTATGATATACTCTTACTAGTTAAATGAACATTAACCAAAGTTTACCTGGTTAAATCCATAAATGTAATCTGATATTTCCTCTGGACCAGATTAGGAATGTTACATTTTCAACCATTTGATCAATATTAAAATAAATGCACTGGATGTTGAAATATTCAATACTCATTAACTGCAACATGACACCAAATAATAAACTCATGCAACAGAATTAAAACAGATTTCACTTCCAAAATCCTGAAAGTGTAATTTTTCCATTGATGTCTAAACGTTGTTTTATTCTGGTTTATTCTGGTAATTTCATTATAATGTAGTCATGAATATATTCATTGAACTAGTAATCCAATTAAAAACAAAAACAACCTCAGGTCTTGACAATAGACTGTAGAATGGGAGGAGCCAATAATGTGTGATGTGGACATAAGAGAAAATAGGGTCTTGGGTGAGCTAATGCTAAAAGCTAGCTTATTGACTTTTGGAGGTGGTCCCTGAGCACCCATACAATGGCAGGTCATTGATACTGTCCTAATGCTCATTGCTAATGCTAATGCTAAGTGCCATATATATTAAGATGGGCAAAATTCAGAGCCCTAATGTCCCTGTAGGGATGATGAAATTAATTAACAATGACCCTTTTAAACCTTTTAAGTTCAATGGCTGCCAGCAGCGTTACATCTGTAAAACAGATCTGCATTGGCCTAAAGTCATTGAGATCCTTGACTCGTCGGTGGCATATGCACAAATGTGTAACTTTTCAATCCAGAAATGTTTCCTGAAACCAAAGCAGGGAGTTTATTGAACTGAAAAATAATATTTTTGTAGCTTTCATTAAAGTCACATTACATCAGTTCTGCTGCTACTTTTCACTCAATCAAAAAAACTAATAACAGCCATAAAAGTAGAAGAAGATCCTTGAACATTTCTTCTTCAGTTTATAGACTTTTGATTTTAACTAATATGACTCCAGTAAATGAGGTGATATGTTGTGTTTTTTATTCACATTAACCAATAAAACAGCCACAGTTAACAGTAACATCAGTTATTGTATTGTAACTTCTTAATGTGGCAACACCTTTGAATTGGCAGCGGAACAGTGTAAACATAATTTCATTTGATGTGTTTTCATAACATGCCAAATAACAATGAAACAATTGTGATTCTGACATCACTGATACAAAATAAAGCCAGTATAATTATGGATTTCTATGGAGAAGAAGATTCCACAAAATATACCTCGGCATTCAAAAAACAATGTATACTACCGATAAGAAGTGAAAGTTAATTCCAGAAGTCTACATTTTACAATTGCATGAGAGTTTCACTTCCTTCCTTCATAGCTGTTTGACCCCAAGTAAAGGTGTAAATGTTAAAGGTTAACTGTGGTTGGTAATGATGGGGGTGGGTTTAATAATTACTATATGGACGGTTGGACTGCTTCATCTATAATAATACATCACTATTAATTACTAATAATAGTCAAAAGTATAATGTTTGCCTGTGAGATTACATAAGCATAGATTAGAAACAGGAAAAAGCCCAGTGAAGTAGTTAGTTAGTTTTTAACCCTTCAGAGTCCATAAATGCACCCTTGAGTCCAAAACACAAACCTATTGATAACGATGTAGCAGCAGATGAAGCTTTGCTAAGATGTCAGATGTGAAATTAACTGTGAAATTGTGTTGAAAGTTAAACTAGATTCATGAGACACAAAGGTACATATGAAACACATGAAAAAAAGTACATATCACTACATTAATGTCCAAATATTAACCTTTGGGGGTACATTGGTATTTATTGTACCTTAGGGTAGAGATTAGTACCCTACTGTACCTTTATTTCTGAGAGTGTATTGTATCTGTTTCCATATAAATAGCTGTATATATATATATATATATATATATATATATATATATATATATATGTGTGTTATTTGCTAAATTTATCATAATTTTTAAAAACCTTTGAAGGTATATATTCCTTCAAAGTAAAAAAATAACATGTTTTTTGTGGAAAAAAGTCAAGAATTCAACTTTTCTTCGACAGCCTAACTGTTATTTTTTGTCTTGTTTCATTTTTGGCGTATTAATCCAGCATGCCACATGAAAAAAAAAAGTCATGTAAAGTCTCACAGGTGAGTTTGTAGGGCTAAAATATGATGCTAAACAAGCCGAGGTAATCCATTTTTTTTTTTTATGTAAAATATAAAAGCAAAAATAAAATAATTCAAAAATGACCACGATACACTTCTTAGACTCCTCGGGGCTGCAAAGTAAGAGTGAAAGTGAAAGTACTTAGTTTCATCGCTGCTTTTACAGATAAACAAGGATGTGAAACTGACGCTGAGGATGATAAAGGCAGAAGCCGAGACCCCCCCGGTGGTCCAACATTGAACCAGGCAGAGGTCTTTAATGCACCGAGGACTCTTAAAATCCCTTCTATCACTCGCCGACCATACTTGAAACATTCTTATAAAACTGTAGGGGATGAGGAAAATAAATTTGTTGTGATGTTTACGAGTCCGAGGGCGCTGGAGCGATGCATAATGTCATCTTCCCAACAGAGACCTTGGCCCTTAGTCTTTCACACAGATGCATAATGAGAATCCACCTCACCAAATCTTTCAATTCAAGGACCTGCTTAGATTGACTGTAATGCCTAAGTAATCAGCCTGTTCTGACCCACCTTGTCCTCGGCCAGGATTTATAGCACCCAATTACTGATCTCTATTACCCAGCATGCCAAGGGGATGGAAATCAGACGTGTGGACAGACGGCCAGCGCTGTGTCCGCCGGTCTGGGTGAATCTGTGATCAGACGGTGGCCTCCGCTCCATCTTTCATATCATATTACCAGGACACAGAAATGTTAATATTCTCTCCAGTGTTGAGACACTTCCCACCGTCTCAGGTTTAGCTGATATTGTGATAAATGTTTCACATTTCATTTGTTTCACTGCGTTTGTTCCTGGATACATTCTGTTTAATTGTCTTGAGAAAGAAATTAACCGCAGTCACTCACTGATGCAAAATTAACCCAAAAGTCAGCTCAAAATAAAGCTAAAACTTTCCAGCGGCAAATTATTCACCTGCACTTCAGCGTAAATGCACATCAATTCATTCATTTCTGTAATTTCATCGTTGTCTTGGGGATATTTGGCACTGATATGCACCTCAAATGAGCCATTTCAACAAATACAAAACTTAATATCTACAATTTGGTTTATAAACAATGAATGAATGGAACAGAATTTTACTAAAGTACTGCACTTGTTCCATATTTTAGGTATTTCATTTTATAGCTTCTACACCACTATGAAAACCCAAATACCTCCATGTAATTATTTCAATATAATTACATTAAAGCTGGGTTTGATGTTTGTCACCACTTTTTCTAGCAAATATGTAAATATCACAAATGTATTAGTCTTTCTGTGATTATGCACCTGAATCTCTCCCCTCACGCTGACTTGTACACCATAAACACTGTTTACATAGCAAAATGAAACCTAAATAACTTGGCTTTTTTTGGGATTCCACGTAGTCATTTCTGTGTTTGTCGCTGTTACGTCTATACTGCAGCTGTGTGGAAACACAGCTGGATCTGCTGAGGTTCTGCATCCTAACTGTACTGGGAAATGTGACTGAAGAATCACAACACATAAAGAACTGTTATAAGCGGTGCCATTAACAGCCCTACTTTTCTCCACTTTTAAAAACATCATGTCCAACAGACAGGTGACCTCAGGTCTCTGTGCTCTCACTTCTTCCTTTACACAGCTGATGACTGCACTAAACTTACCACAGTCCCCATGTACACATTGCATTTGGTAGAGTGAATGTAACCCCCCCAGCGATGCAGCCAGCCAAGACTTGAAGTCAATGGACCAACTCCCTCTGCCAGACCCCCCACCCCAATTTGGGTCCAGGAAACAGGGGTGTTTCACCTCTGCACCTATCAGGTGTGAGGTGTGTGTGCAGGCAGGTACCATTGAGGAGCAGGAGCTGCACACCACCATGCATCACGCAGCCCACCCCCCCACAAGTGAATGTGTGGTGGTCAATGTTCCTGTGTGTTGTGGATTAGTGTAATTAAAATTGAGGAGTGATTCAGGGTACCACAGAGGAGGGGGCATTTCAGTGACCCTCCTCTGTCATACTCCCTTAGAGCATGCACACAACACAAGACCCTACGTACTTGTGTGTAGGGGGTGGGGGGCTGGTATGACAGGGAGGAAGGAGTTTCCTCCCAGAGAACGACCCATGAGGCCGTAGGCACCCCTGCCCCCCAGGAACAACCATTGGGTAGGATCTGCCAAGGGGCCCAGGAAGCCCCCACTCTGACTGCCAGCACAGTGACACCCCCGCCCCAGGCCCCAATCAGCACCTTGACCGTACCCCACCACCGTCCCCTGAAAGGTCCTCCCTGGAGAGGCAGCAACCCTCAGGGCGTGCCAACACATCCCACCCCCACACCGTTACCCTCCCAATGCACCCACATCCATCCCACACGCTGTTGGTAGTATGCTGTTGGTAGTATGCTGTTGGTACTATGCTGTTGGTACTACGCTGTTGGTACTACGCTGTTGGTACTACGCTGTTGGTACTACGCTGTTGGTACTACGCTGTTGGTACTATGCTGTTGGTAGTATACTTTTGGTACTATGCTGTTGGTACTATGCTGTTGGTAGTATACTGTTGGTACTATGCTGTTGGTACTATGCTGTTGGTACTATGCTGTTGGTAGTATACTGTTGGTACTATGCTGTTGGTAGTATACTTTTGGTACTATGCTGTTGGTACTACGCTGTTGGTAGTACGCTGTTGGTAGTACACTGTTGGTACTATGCTGTTGGTACTATGCTGTTGGTAGTATACTGTTGGTACTATGCTGTTGGTACTATGCTGTTGGTACTATGCTGTTGGTACTATGCTGTTGGTAGTATACTGTTGGTACTATGCTGTTGGTACTATGCTGTTGGTACTATGCTGTTGGTACTATGCTGTTGGTACTACGCTGTTGGTACTATGCTGTTGGTAGTATACTGTTGGTACTATGCTGTTGGTACTATGCTGTTGGTACTATGCTGTTGGTACTATGCTGTTGGTACTATGCTGTTGGTACTATGCTGTTGGTACTATGCTGTTGCCCTAGCAACCGATCGCTTGTAAATTCAAAATGTGAAATATGTGTAATATGACACGTGACATTCCTTATTATGACTGAAAGTCTTTTGTACTAAAGGGCTGCATTCAGTTCATACTCAAGACTGTTAGAAATTCAATGTAATGTATAAGTGAACGAGAGCATGCGCACGTACACACACACACACACACACACAGAATCACAATTGTGCATTAAGTCCTGCTGTCTGAACGTAGCCTAACAAATATGGCGTCATAAACATAAATTACGTGACCCCTGACGTCAGGTGGCAGCGGTTTATTGATCAAATGTGTTTACATGTTACATAAAGCTGCTCCATCTGTGTCTATGCATTTCCACTCATAAATCTGCTGTTATAGATTAAAACACAAGAGCAACCTTTAAATGATGTACTTGGTTTATAGTTTGGAGACAGTTTCCAAAGGGAAATACACAAAACTGAGCCCAAAAGTCAGATATTTTCATATGAATCAATAATTTTTCTGATTTGCAACTATAAGAAGACGTGCCTCAGTGTGACCGCATGCATTTTATTGATCAGTGGAATATATGGAATAAACACCAGCTGATGCAGAAGCTCTATGACATGAGGAGTTTAAAATGTTTCTGAATATCACCAGTGCATGATGGGATCCCTTTCAGCATTACTACAGCTGTTCTGAATGGGAGACTTTTCTGGGTTTTTTTGTGGTCTGGTTTTGTAAAAAAAAAAAAAAAAAGATGCGTTTTGATGTGGTGACGTTGTTTTGATCTGAAACATGAAGCCGATTAATGAAAACGAGCAGCATGGAAGGATTCGCTCTGCTCTTAAAATATTAAAGGACAGTTCATGGTTTTTTCATACGCGGCATTTCCATCCAATTTTCAAGATTTGGGAGTTATGATGAAAACATTCCACATCTGAGGGGATGTTTGTGGATGAGAATAGCAGTTCATTTACAGCACATGCAGCTCAAGAGTGGAGGAAACGTCAGAAATACTCTGAAACATATGGAAATGGTGTTTTTCTTCATGATTGTTCATTCGGAAACCCATTAAAAAAAAATACAAAAATACAACAACACCATCTGTAAAACTGTACATTCATGATTTCTAAAATAAATAAATAAAATGTTGCTGTTTTTGCTCATTTTCTCAAGAATTTCTTTATTATGTCCATTTTCTCAAATATATATATATATATTTTTGTCCATTTTCCTGATTATTATGTTCCTTTTTGTTCAGCTTGTCACATGCTTTGTTCTATTTGTTCCTTGTCTTGGTTATTATTTTGATTTTTGTTCAGTTTCTCACATTTTTTTGGTTAAATTCCTCGATTATCACATTATATTTTTCTTCAGTTTATCAGTTATTTTGCTCTAGTGTCTTCATTTCTTGATGATTATGGTCATTTCTTTCATGTTACTGTTTCATTTTCTTGATTATTATGTTCATTTCTTTTGGATTTTCATTACTATTCTCTTCACTTTTGTCCATCTCCGCAGTAATTTGTTAATTTTTCTGAACATCATTGGGTAAATTCTCCCATAGACTCACATTTATAAACCACTTGTAATAGGGTTCACACTTTTTCATCATCGTTTCTTGTGTCACATGTCTAAATCCATACATTAACATCAATTTTTTTAGAGATGTTCCTAAATATAAGAGCATAAACTCCTCCTACCAAACCAAGGAAAAGCAACTCAAAGTTCTATCAGTGCAGCTCAAGGACAAACCTCTGCTTTTATGTAAAAATGCATCAGTGGAAAGAATAAGAGCGACTTTAAACTCCTCATTCTTGACTTTTTTATTTCTACTTTCTCCACTTTTATCCTTCAACTGAGGTAAATATACTTTTTTACTTAGTTCCATTTTGTCTGACAGCTTTATTTCTTCTTTCAGACAGTTTTTCATTTCCTTCTCGTCCACTGAAAACAACCAAATGTGTTGAATGTTTGTAATAAACTGCACAGAGAATAAAGTGTTTCTCCGACAGCATTACTTCTGAACTTTTCCTTCTCGAGATAAAAACACATTAAAATATCGTTAAAAACACCCGCGGATTCAATGGAAAATGAAGCGTCGTCAGTCGAAAAGACAATAATATAGACGGAATATAAAGTTTAAAATGGTTGTTTCATTAACCTTGTCTACCAACAAAAAAGTTTAGATCAACTGCTGATTTTTTTTTCATGATCAATGTTTATTTTACAAATTTTTCTCCTGATTTTCCAGAATTTTTGGTTGATTTTTCTGATAATTGTAATCGCTTCAGTTCATTTTTGTTCATTCTCTTTGAATATAACATGACATATTTAAATACTTTGGATTTATTTTTGTACGTTATAAACTATTTTGTTATTTTTTTTTATACTTTTAAGTTGGTTCTTTAGACAAATTATTATCCCTTTTCTTCTTCTTCAGTTTATTTTTGTTTAACTCTTTCTTCTTAATTTTGTTTGCCTTTTTTTCTCTTCATTTTATTCATTTTAAGTGTTTTTCTTTAACTTTATGGTAATTTTCTGGAACTTTTCCTACATATTTTTGTTCATTCTGTTTACTATTGAGCTTCTTTTTCTTCTTTATTTCCAGTCGGTTCATGATTTTATTCATTTTTCCTCTTTTTTTTTTCTTAAACATGTTCATAAATATTAATAAATAACTTACTCTGACTTCGACGTTCAGTTCAAATATATTTTACTTTCTAATAAAGTCACAAATGGTGAAATAGTATAGTAAAAATGAATTATAATATCAGATGTGATTATAAAACCATGACATGGAACATTTTTTACTCTGACATTCGTGGTTTTACTTGTGTGAAGGATTTCAAACTGAATATTTATTCAAATAAATTCAGATTAATTGAACCAGAGATCAGAGTGTTTTCCGCTGCAGAGTCTCTAAACTCATAAGAACCATTTCTTAATTCCTTTCCTAAACTCATCATTAAACTAATCGATGCCGTCTGGAGGTTTGAGGTAAGACTGGGGTCACTGCTCATCTGATTTTTATTCAATATACAAATTAAACAGCCTGTTGCAGCAGATAAAACCAAACACAGTCTGAAATCAACATGTAGGTTATTTCCTTATTTAAAAACACTGTTGAAACACTGCAACACTATGATGATGTAATTGTGATTTAATAAAACACACAAAAAAAATGTAAACAAAATCTGAAATCTGCTCTAAATATCAAAAATTAGATATGTAACAATTATTGCATTATTTTAATTAAAATAGTTGCCAGATTTGTTGATTAATCAGTCTGAATAGTTTTCTGATATTGTTGAAATGTTCAACTTAAAAGTACATTTTGCTTAATATTTATGTTGTTGTTTATTTAATGTCAATTTTTTTTAACCATTTCTGAGTTTTGTTCTTCTTTCTGTGAAAAAATCTGCATTTTTACCGATAATTTCCTTCATTTTGTTGATTAATTCATTAACTTTTCCTTCATTTGGATTTATTTGGTTGACAATGTTCTCATACTATAATAGACACATTTGTTATTTTTCTTAATTTTATTGTGTATTTTTTTTGTTTTTGTGAATTCAGTTGATTTTGTTTTGTTGTTTGCTTCGAATTGTACTCATTTAGTTGATAACGTGGTGCATGTTTTTGATAATTGTGTTCTTTCTGTTGTTAAATTTCTTCTTTTTTATTCACTTGGTTTAATTCTTACACATTTTTTCATAATTCTGTCAAAGCTTCCATACTTGCGATGACTTGTTTCTTTTTATATTGTTGCTCATTCTGATATTTTTTTTTTTTTTTTTTTTTTGTCATTGTATAATTAAGATGTTCTTTTTCAACCTAAAATTAATAATTACTATAATTTAACTGTAGATGATTTCCTCAAATATCAGTTTGGAGTAACAGCAAGTTTTAATAAGAGGTAAAAAATAGAAGCTAAAATCAAATACTGTCTGAAATAAGCATGTGCGTTACCACCCCACCTCCTCCCTCAAAAAAAAAAGTTTTACACACTAAGGTGAAATAAAGGTCTGGAGTGTCTCAAGCGATCTGCTGATACTACCTTCAACATCATTTATTTACGATGGAACATCTGTATTCACTGTCTCCAGGCCTTTCTATCACCACATGAATATAAAATAAGAACGAGGAACATGACAAAAGGTTCATGGACAACACATACAGGAAAACTAACCTGGAAGAATTAAAAACTGGTGATTAATGATTAATCTGAACCAGTAGAATATTTAAAGAAAAACTAGAATCAGCAGAATATACTGATTTTAAGCCTTAAAGAACCTGGAAACAAACTAGACAAAATAAGAAAATATGACAAAATTCTACATATTAATCTTTAAAACCACACATTTATCCTCATATTTTAATTAAAGACAATGTAAATATTCATTCATTTTAAAATTTTAGCAGATAATTTAAAGGCATCATCATAAATAAACTAATGAAATAGACAATATTAAAGGAAAATGATATTTAAAAGATCAGAATATTATTGTTTCAGATGGTATTTACTCAGGGGTAAAAGTTTGCTCAGATACTTCGAATTCTTTATTTAATTAACAGAAAATATTCCTGCATTATAATGTGTGACTATATTTGTTTCAGGTTAACGTAACCCTTAAAGACCTCGAACTATTTGTGAAGATAGTAATTAAACTGTTGAACTCCTCAGCTTTTTATCAGGGTTTTTCATTAAAATGTTAAAATATGAAGGTTATTCTAAGAAAAGGACAGAAAATAGGAAAATCCAGCGGAGCATAGTGACAGAGCCGCCCCAAACCTCTTCATGTAAAACAGGGGTCTCTAACATGTGGCCCGGGACCCAAATGCGGTCCATCAATGGTTCCAATGTGGCCCAAGAGATGAAGAGCATAATAACCTATTAAATAACTCCATATTTTCTTCTCAGGTTTGTATTTGCCTATAAATGATGACAACTTCACATTTTTTGTCATTGTTTTACTGCAAAAAATAATATAAAATTATGATATATGATATAATATTTACATTTACAAACTATCCTGTGAGAATAAAATGTGAATAAACTGAACAAATGTGAACAATCTGAAAATTAAGACACATTTTCTGCTTCAATTACTCAGAGTTCAGTGTCTTTGTAGAACTGACCCATAATAAAACACAAACAAATGATAAATTGAGACACAATATTGTTAAAATTTCCCTTATTTTCGTGATGAAATTTTACTTTTTTGTATTTGGATAATTTATAAAAGTATTTTCATAATTTAATGTGTTTTTTTTTTTTGCACTAAAGCAATGGCACAAGTTGAGTTGCCACTATTTATAGGTTATTATATTTTAATTTTACTCATTGAAGATCAAATCAGGCTGAAGAAAATGAATTTGAGACCTTTGACGTAAAGCGTCTTTGAGTGACAGGTAAAGCACTATACAAATAACATGTATTATTATTCTTCTTCTTCTTCTTATTATTATTATTATGATCTCTATTACAGTTAAAATCACCGTATGTTGTTGCATTATAAATGAGCTGAACTGGGTTTAAGCTCAAACCAACACTGGAAACTGACACAAACAATATGACATGAAGCCAACGATTGCAGAAATAGAACAGAAACGCTGCCAACAGTTGCCAGGTTTGTGCTTCCATGGTGATTTAATAAATATACAAGTGTATTAGGATAATTTTCACATATGCCATTCTGTATTGAATGTGACTAAAATAGGTGGCCTGTCATAAACACTACACATGCAATCAGTCTATAATAGAATCCAATGATTTATATCCATTTACTTCCATTATTTAATACAGATATATTATCATGACTCAGTTATTCAATACTTACAACACTGATTAATAACAGGGCTTTTTCATTTATCTATTTATTTATTTATTATCTATTCTATTTACCAACAAAAAAACTAGAAACTTATGTTATTACATGTTACATAAAACCTGTGACAATACTTTACTCTGGTTTAACCCTAAAATAAAAAAGTAATTTACCATAGTTTATTGTAATATTATCCTCTGTATTTAGTATTTTCAGAGTAAATCATGTATTTCCCTGTATTTAATTCACTGATCATGCAGATGTTCATTAAAGCTCAGAGTAAATGCAAAGGTTTTTGTATCAAAACAGCAAAAACTGTTACAAAGTGGCTTTCAACACAATACTGAATTAAATTAATATAAAACCAAGTGTCTTCATTCACTGTCATTTATTAAATTACATGGGTGTAATATTTTATATTAACTAATAAAATATGTTATTTAGCATCATTTTGGTCTAGTTTATTATCATTTACACGGAGGTCAAAATGGAAAAGTATCAAGAAAATATGAAAAAAATGATAGAAATAAACTAACTTAAGTGCACTAGGAGTCTCCTATTCATTATTTTAACCTGAATTAGGCTTTAGTGCTGCACAAAAACTGCAGATGTTTCAAACAATATTGTGTAAAAGCTTGTTGTAGAAAATGATGGTGTTTCCACATTAAGTACAGAGCCTTTTAACAACCAAATGTTCATATCTGATGACCATGAATCTGTATTTTACACCAAATATTAACATAGATTGATGGGATTAGTGGATTAAAAGGTATTAAATATTTTCTCTAAAGATTAAAAGACCAATTCTATTTATTTTTTACTTAAAGGTAGATGTTCAGTGAATGAACCAAATTATTTATGTAGTTCTATGTTTACTTTAACAGTTATATGGTTATTTCTCTTTTTCTTTTATTTCTTATTTTAAAATTTATATTGGAATCTGGATGCCGCAACAAAAACACATTTCACTGTGCATTGTACAACCGTGTACGTGACAAATACATATTTTATCCTATGATAAAACATGATGGTGGTTGATTTGATAATATTATTGAGTTTAATATTTATATAATTTTGGTCACTTGTTGATAAATTTATTCATGTTTCCTTTATGATGATTTTGATTTTGATTTCATTCATCATTTGATAACTTTATAGAAATTTCCTCCATTTTGGCTGTTATCATGTGTCTATGTTATTCACTTCAACTATTTCATACTTTATAATAGAGTCAAAAACAGTAGATATCTACTATAAAAGAGATTAACTTTTTTCCATGTGTATACAATTCAATATGCAAAATTAATCCAGGAGTACTGTACTTTTTACTTACAGAGGGGTATTTTCATAGTATGTTTACTACTTCTACTTAAAAACAAAACAAAAAAACCCCAACAAAAATATTATTTACTTGTTTTTCACTGTTAACTGCCATTATTTTTTTATTTATTTATTTATTTTTTTAGCTTTTGAGTCTCAAATAGTCAGTAGATGAGTTATTGTTGAATTTAATATTATATTTTTTGGCCACTTGTTGATAATTGCATTCATCTTCCTTCCATATTTGTTGATTTAATTCAATATTTTCATTTAATCCATTTCCTACTTGAAAACAAAAACCGAATATTTCTGAAAGAGTTCAACTTCTTGTGGAATAATGACAAAATCAGCAACTTATCATGTGCATAACTCAACATTAAATATATTCCACAGCAAAATTAATTCAATAATTTACAACACAACAAAGTATTTTTTTACCTAGAGTGCAGTATGTTTATATTTTATTTTCTTAAACCAACATAAATTATTTATTTTTCACCATTGACTCCCAGTTATTTTTAATGGTTCAAGTTTCATATAGTTAGATCAGTAGATGATGGCTGTCATTGAGGGTTAAACTGAGACAAAAATGCACAACGCTAAAAAAAAAAAAAAAAAATGCTCTAAACATCCGTAAATGGTCATTTATCCACACCAGGTGTTGAAAAGATTAGGAAAACAATGATGAGCGTGTGCAGATACCATCTAGTTTAAATGCTGAATCCAGTGTGTAGTTACAGAGCGCTGATAACAGCAAAGCAAAAACAGTTTTTTTATGATTATCAGCTGGACCGTGAAGATAAAAAATTCATGCTTATTAATTGCAGCCCATTAGACATTCTCTCAGTTTGCAGTGTCAAAGAAAGCAAACACACCTGCTCCTTGAACGAGGCTTTCTGATAAGGTACATCCGTCTGTGTTTATGCAGCCGCAGAAATATTATGAATAATTGGGAAGTTGACGGGATGAATTCCTCCAGCATTAATCGAGCCTCTGAAATCTGTGATATTAGCTTCGCATGAATCATTGTTAATTCCCATGAATGCATTACTGTTCCATGTGCAACTAAAAATAGAGTCCTGATAAATCAATGGGGGACACTCTAGAGTGAAGACGAGGGTTGACGCTGCTCGCTTCTGAAGCTTGTCTTTTCTCTTCATCACTATGCCCTTGCTTCTCATCAATAATTATTCGCCATA